>CM055750.1:14429308-14686808 GCA_029465975.1 Dallia pectoralis
GGTTAGACAGAACATTATAGTACAGACAGTGGAGAAGTAAACAATCAATAAATAAATTGTAATTTCTAGTCTACATTAATATGCATTGGCAGTGAATCATAAGTTAGACATGATAGCTTGAGGTAATTTGGTCGAATTTTGTTGTATGCACTTTAGCTAAACATTTTATAAATTAATTTTAAAACAATTAATTCCCAACATTACAGACTAATGGATTTAATTAGGTGGACCTCAAACACGAGGCTATAACCTTAGCCGAAATTAATCCTAGAAACAAATCTACTGGGAAATATTTAGAGAATAACTAACAATTTCCTCACTAATCAGCCACATCGTAAGTCTGTGAGCAGAAATAAAGAAAAACAACCAGCTCCTCTCGCAGACAAAACCCAAGACTCTTCCCTTTTGAATCAAAGGCGAGGATCCCTTTGGGGAATACATCGAGACGAACCAGGGAAAAGGCACTCAAAGGCTGCTATGAATACAATCATCATTGGGTCAAAAGGAGCCTCCAGGAAACAGAGAGGACTTAAGAGCCCTGTGGCACAATTGTGTTCTGGGAAACTCTCAGAGACGCCAAGAGAAAACACACACGCTGAGTTTACAGTTCAAGTTTACAGTGCCAGCTTAATAGGATTGGGTTTTAAGTGATGTCTTTATTGTGCTTGAGTTTACAGTGACGCTGAGTTTACAGTGATGCTGAGTTTACATGTCAAATTTACACCCGGTTAGAGGTATGAAGGGAAGGAAGCAGGTAACGAGGTAGGATATGAGGCATCAGTCTGACAGCGGTCCACCATCCTGAATAGGATCGATCATCACAGACCCACAGCATTCTGGGACATGTGTGAAACTGCACCTGTTGTGTCTGGCCACATTCAGATGCTCTACGGAGAGTTGGAAGACGTACGCACACACCAGTACACACACACCAGCTAACGCACGTACGCACATACAAACACACGTACACACACCAGCACACACACACACACACGTACACACACACCAGTACACACACACCAGCTAACGCACGTACGCACAGACAAACACACACACACAAACGTACACACACCAGCACACACACACCAGCACACACACCAGCACACACACGTATGCACACACCAGCACACACACACCAACACACGCACGTACGCACACACAAACACGCAAACACACACCAGAGCCCGTGTTGGGCGATGACACGGAACACAATTGACCTCATTTATGAACCATCACAGACATAAATAATTGAAGCTTGTGATTCACGCGACAATGGAACCCGTTTCCCTAGCAAGGAACAAACGGAGGGAGAGGGGAAAAGAGTGAGGGAGAGGGAGAGCGAGAGAAAGGGAGAGGGAGGGAGAGAGAGAGAGAGAGAGAGGAAGAGAGGCAAAGGACACAGGACAGAAAAATCTATGTGAGTGTGACGTGAATAAAGAAACAGTGATTCACGGCTGCTGTCACAAATGGCGCCCTGCTCCCTGCACTGTTCCTGCTCCCAATAGACCCCAGTCAAAAGCAGGGCACTGTGAAGGCAACAGAGGGAGGCAATTTGGGACGCCGGCACAACTGTGGTCAAAGGTCAGTGTAACTGCCATTCTAATACCCTCTCATTTCCTGCTAATAGAGGTAATGTGCCTAAGATCACACACCCTCCGTATGGATACCTTATTACCAGTCAACCCTGGAGAGCCCTGAACTTAATTGCAGATTGCAGCCACTGAGCTTGTAATAGACACCGCGAGATCCTATCAATCAATCCAATGGGAGGGTATTACTGGACCTACTGGACAAAGGACACCCTAATGACCAATGAGTGGTAAGGAAAATAATGTCCCCACGACCATTAACTATCGGGCGGATTATTCTTGAGGTGCAGAACTAAGATCAGTCTCACTGTCCCCAGACGTAACCTGAACTGTTTTGCGGGGGAGAAGCGAATCTGACCCCAAATCAACGTTTTGCGGTGACTTCAGTCATTCAGCTCTTCTGGATGATCACAATATAAACAGGTTGCACACATTATCACAATACATTTTGAATGTTGAATATATAACCTCATTCTACCCACAGTGCCAGCCCAATTCTATCCATGGTGCCACCCCAATTCTACTCACAGTGCCACCCCAATTCCACTCACAGTGCCCCCCAATTCTACCCACAGTGCCACCCCAATTCTACCCACAGTGCCAGCCCAATTCCACTCACAGTGCCACCCCAATTCTACCCACAGTGCCACCCCAATTCTACCCACAGTGCCACCCCAATTCTACCCACAGTGCCACCCTAATTCTACCCACAGTGCCAGCCCAATTCTACCCATGGTGCCAGCCCAATTCTACCCACAGTGCCACCCCAATTCTACCCATGGTGCCAGCCCAATTCTACCCACGGTGCCACCCCAATTCTACCCACGGTGCCACCCCAATTCTACCCACGGTGCCACCCCAATTCTACACACAGTGCCAGCCCAATTCTACCCACAGTGCCACCCCTATTTTACCCACGGTGCCACCCCAATTCTACCCACAGTGCCAGCCCAATTCTACCCACGGTGCCAGCCCATGAAGTGATCAGGCACTATTGAGCAGACTTTAACTATCAGTTAACCATCTACATTAGCATCATTCAAACTCGTATGCGTTCACACCTACATACCCACTTTACGAAGACGCACACCAGCAATCAAATTAAAGACTATCACGGCCCGCTAAACCAAAAGCACTAAAGCACCATAGTTCACAGTAGGCATCTGGGCCAGGACTTTGGATTGTATGAAACAACGCCTTCATGGTCAACTCAAGGACTATCAGTGATACTTCACTTCAACTCACCTCTCATAAAACCGCTCACACGTTTATAAGAATGACAGAAATCAATGCGTTGACCGGTCGTGAGACAAGACTCCTTTAGGACTCTTCTCAGACAACAGATGCTGTGATGAAAGATTCAATCCACCAAGGTGTCAATTAAACAGAAGGTCCAATCGAAATTAGCTTCCGCTTTAAAACCAACCCTTTTATATTGGGCTAGCAGCATTGAGCACCTTGGGAGTAGTTAAAGTTAACGGTCTTGCTCAAGTACAGAATTGCATTTTTCTTCTTGCCGGCTCAGGGCTCAGACAACCTTCTGATAGCCAGTGATCCTCTTATTGCAGAGGCAGGAAACAGACACAGAAGCAGGATGGGTTTTACCTGAGCGGAAGGTCAGGACACAGCATAGTACGCATAATATTAGTGGTTTAGATTTAATTTCACACTTCAACCGCAGTTTTTTGGTAAAAACTAAGATTTAAAACCTTCATTTGATAGAGAGACAATCACAACATTAATTTTATTCTTGGCAAAAGTTTTTGGGGACCAATTTTGGATACTTTTTAGTGATGTTGGTATAAAACTGTAGGTAATGCTAAGTAAAAAACCACCCATAAGGTTAAACCTCCTCTACATATTGTGTAAAGGACCAGGGGGAAAAAATCTATTTAAAATATCTTATAACAATATTCCAATGCTAACCGTTTTTTTATACTGGATTTTGCCTTTCCATTTTTCTTTACCACTGGACATATTTAGGCCTCTGACATTACGTGCCTATTGGCTTTCTGACTCCGTGTTAAAGCTTCCAGAAGAGAAACCTGAGTGCATGATGGGAGATTCCGATGTTATCCTATTCTCTCTGGCAGGAGATTGGTTACAGAGGAAATCCATTTTAAGTGGGCAAGTGATCTGGGCTGTGGTCGCCCTCCTGCCCTCCTGTCCTCCTGCCCTTCTGTCCTACTGTCCTCCTGCCCTCCTGTCCTCCTGCCCTCCTGCCCTCCTGTCCTCCTGCCCTCCCGCCCTCCCGTCCTACTGCCCTCCTGTCCTCCTGCCCTCCTGTCCTACTGTCCTCCTGTCCTCCTGCCCTCCTGTCCTCCTGCCCTCCCGCCCTCCCGCCCTTCTGTCCTCCTGCCCTCCTGTCCTCCTGCCCTACTGCCTAGAAAAGGAGGCTCGGAGAGGGAGGAAGGAGCGGAGTTAGAACAATACAAGGAGGTGTAAGACAGGAGAGAGAGAGAGATGTAGCGAGGCAGAGAAAGGGAGGAGGGAGGAGATAGATAGAGAATTGGATCATGTTTCCCTCAGTACTCACACAACCAGTGAGCTCCTGCCACAGCTAGACAGGGTTATAAGGGGCGTGGGTTTGTTTTTCAATCAGAAGAAAGAAAAGGAGCCCACCAGCCAATAGCCTCTGTCCCTAGGGTCACATGATGCCATCTACCAGCCAATAGACTCTGTCCCTAGGGTCACATGATGCCATCCACCAGCCAATAGCCTCTGTCCCTAGGGTCACATGATGCCATCCACCAGCCAATAGCCTCTGTCCCTAGGGTCACATGAGGCTATCCACCAGCCAATTGCCTCTGTCCCTAGGGTCACATGAGGCTATCCACCAGCCAATAGCCTCTGTCCCTAGGGTCACATGATGCCATCTACCAGCCAATAGCCTCTGTCCCTAGGGTCACATGAGGCCATCTGCCTGAGCGCTTCTAACTAGCCATTGTCCCGTTCTCACAAACAACATTCGCTATTTTCATTCTTTTTCTCAGTTTGCTATCAAACTTTACTGACCATGAAACGACTTCAGAATACGGTACGATCACAGAAGGTGGACTGGAATAACGCGGGCACAGCGCAAGAAGTCCCAATTCCAATCCAAATGGACCAGGAGATATGCTAAACGATCACCAATATGCTAAATAATCACTGATATGCTAAACGATCACCGGTATGCTAAATAATCACGGGTATGCTAAACGATCAACGATATGCTAAATAATCACCGGTATGCTAAACGATCATCGATATGCTAAATAATCACCGATATGCTAAACAATCAGCGATATGCTAAACAATCAGCGATATGCTAAACGATCATCGATATGCTAAACGATCAGCGATATGCTAAACGGTCACTGATATGCTAAACGATCATCGATATGCAAAACGATCACCGATATGCTAAACGATCATCGATATGCTAAACGATCAGCGATATGCTAAACGGTCACTGATATGCTAAACGATCATCGATATGCAAAACGATCACCGATATGCTAAACGATCACCGATATGCTAAACGATCAGCAATATGCCAAACGATCAGCGATATGCTAAACGATCAGCGATATGCAAAACGATCATCGAAAAACAGAAGTGTAACCCAGAAGCATGTTGCTGTCAGACACTGCAAATACAAGTCCACAATGCTGAATAAGGAAACACATGATCCTGAGAAACACATGTTCCTCTGACACCAGAACTAAAAACAAGACGTGGTCATCAAGCTTCACAGTCTCAGTGTCATACGTGCATGAGTGTGCTGACTCCAGGCCTGGTGTGTGTGTGTTTGTGATCAATGTATGTGTACATATGGACCCCGAATGACCCCATAAAATGAAGTGAAACCTGACAAATAGGTCCTTATTGATAGGGTTAATTTTGGGTTTAGGCATGAAGGTTAAATTCACCGTTAGGGGTTATGGTTAATTTTAGGTGTGAAGGTTAGGTTTAGGGGTCAATGGTTAGGTTCTGAGTGGTTCTGAGTGGTTCTGTGTCTGAGTGCGTGTGTTCAGAGCGTGAATACATCTTATCTGGAATGAATAAATAAGAGAAACGCATCAAAGGGGGTGAAGTGATTCTTTTAAAAGAACAAATCCCCCTGGGGAGGTGTGCGCTATTACAAAGTAAAAGCCTCTGCTGATTGACCACATACAGCTGCCAAAGTGGCAAATTGAGTTTCCCTGTTGCCTACAGGTAACAATCACGCTGCATCCTGACTCTTATTTATCCCTGTCGTCGGGCGGAAATGGGGACTGGATTTATTTTTGCAGCCGCCTGGATTTGACGAGCCAGCAGACAGGACTGACTGCAAAGAGGACGTCCACATTGCCTCAGATGATACAGCTCTTATCGTAACACAGAAGTGAAAATCTGCGGAAGCTTAGCCAAAAAGGGCCAAAGGAAGAATAATGTAATAACTACCCATAATGCATTAGAAACTCAACAGTGATAAAGCTGATATCATCGATGGTGACGTGTATCATGAACAATAGCGGTCTAAATTGTGAATACGATTTCTTCCAAGACTGGAAATTAGTTCTGACAATTCGTATGCTTTCATTTTGTCTTTCTGAACAGGTGGAAGTTTGGCTCATGAATAAAACAGCTTTGGAGATGTCACCTTTCCCCAGCAAATCCTCCCGCTTCTCCCACAATCCATTTGTTCTGCTGAAACAAGCTGTGAGTGTGTCGGGAAAGGTGACAGTATCTGCCCGCTGTGTGTGTGTGTGTGTGCAAAGAGAAACTCTATTTAAACACAACAAAATTAGTTCTATGTGATCTCACAAATTATATTTCCACCATGAGAAGACAATTGAATGGTTACGAAGTGAACAAAGGGAATCGTGAAAAGGAGACTACTGGTGAACGCGAAAGACGAATGGTTAGATGAAGAGGAAGGTGAGACTGAGACAGGCACAAAGACAGAGCGACGGAAAGACAAAAAGCAAAACCTTGACTTCTGACACAAACAACATGACAACGTTACTGAAGTGAAATGCAACAGGCAGACCTGGAACTCAACAGAAGACGAGCTTTGTGCATGCTGACCACAGAAAATGAAGTGGAAACCGAGCTGCACTTCCAACCTGCCATTAATCACCATCCATCTTCCCACTCACCTGAGTTCTCGTCCATCCTCTCCTCCACCGTGTGGTCCTTCTGATGGACCCACTCGCTGTTACACTTGAAGTAGATCTGGGTGGCGGGCGTGGCCTTACAGTACAAATTGACAGGTTTGTTCTTGACGATGTATGCTTCCTCAGGTTCCATCAGGAAATGGGGGAGTGGCTCTGGGGGGTCGGAGGGGAAGGTCTCAGGTAGCTCCCCCAAACCCAGGAAGTCATCTTCATCTCTCACTGTAGCGGGTGAGAAAAAAAGATTAGGATTAGGATTATGTGTTTTTTTAACTTTAAGTTAGTCTGAGAAATTGTCTCCAGCTGGAACCCTGTGCTACAGGGCATGATAAAAAAATGCATTAATGAAAACCAAACAAATCACCCTACTGACCACCACACATTGCGGTACTGACCAGCACACACCACGGTACCGACCAGCACACATTGCGGTACTGACCACAACACATCACATTACTGAACACAACACATCACATTACTGACCAGCACACATCACGGTACTGACCACCACACATCACATTACTGACCACCACACATCACGGTACTGACCAGCACACATTGCGGTACTGACCACAACACATCACATTACTGACCACAACACATCACATTACTGACCACCACACATCACGGTACTGACCACCACACATTGCGGTACTGACCAGCACACATCACGGTACTGACCACATCACATTACTGACCACCACACATCACGCTACTGACCACCACACATCCCGGTACTGACCACAACACATCACATTACTGACCACCACACATCACGGTACTGACCACCACACATCACCATACTGTCCAGCACACATTGCGGTACTGACCACCACACATCACGCTACTGACCACCACACATCACGGTACTGACCACAACACATCACGGTACCGACCACCACACATCACGGTACCGACTAGCATATATCACATTACTGACCAGCACACATCACGGTACTGACCAGCACACATCACGGTACTGACCACGACACATCACGGTACTGACCACAACACATCACATTACTGACCACCACACATCAACTTCACAAAATCCAATTAAATGAACCACAATTGGATCTCAAATAGGCAATTGGAAGGCAGTCGTAATAGAAACTCTCCCATTCATCATCAGCTCTGACATTTTAGATGACAAAGGCTTCGACAAAAGCCACAAATAGCTTTCTCTCACCAATGTCAGCGCCACTGTAAACTCTGGCAAGGTGAGACGAGGCTAAAGCCCGCCAAGAATTCGCCTGGCAGAATATCTCTTCTGTTTTAACACATTTTCTTATATAATATATAATTATAATATTTGGAAGTATCTTTTTCAAGGTTTAAGCGAGTCTGTGTATTGCAGTTTGACTGCAGATTGCTGGCAAGATTATGTCACATTTTGATTTGCATGTTGTGTATATTTCCCGATCATATAGATTATATATATAGATCATATAGATCATATATATTGATCGGGGGACAAGAGGAGGTAGCATTTTGTTCCCACTTATGGTTAGTTGCATTGGATTGACCTGGTGGTAACTGACTGATGCCATTAATCAGCTGTTTAACACTAAACAACCTTTCATATACTGTATACCAGTGGTTACCAACCTTTATTGGGTTCATATACTGTATACCAGTGGTTACCAACCTTTATTGGGTTCATATACTGTAGACCAGTGGTTACCAACCTTTATTGGGTTCATATACTGTAGACCAGTGGTTACCAACCTTTATTGGGTTCATATACTGTAGACCAGTGGTTACCAACCTTTATTGGGTCCATATACTGTAGACCAGTGGTTACCAACCTTTATTGGGTTCATATACTGTAGACCAGTGGTTACCAACCTTTATTGGGTTCATATACTGTAGACCAGTGGTTACCAACCTTTATTGGGTTCATATACTGTAGACCAGTGGTTACCAACCTTTATTGGGTTCATATACTGTAGACCAGTGGTTACCAACCTTTATTGGGTTCATATACTGTAGACCAGTGGTTACCAACCTTTATTGGGTTCATATACTGTAGACCAGTGGTTACCAACCTTTATTGGGTTCATATACTGTAGACCAGTGGTTACCAACCTTTATTGGGCTCAATACCACAAACTGAATTGTGCTCAACTGTTGTATATTCCTGAAGTTCTTGACGTTCCTGTCCAAGTCCTTGTTTATCGATGAAACCTCTGTTTCTGTGTTTTGCCACCTCCTCCTAAAGTTGCCACCTCCTCCCCCTCTCTCCCCCTCTCTCCCCCTCTCTCTCGCTAGCTAGGCTAATCCGCTCTGTCTTTCACACCAACCGTCGCCTCTCATCAGTCATCCCCTGAGCTGGATGGGTCCATTGCTCGTAAGCGACAGTCCTAAATTATTGATTGTCGTATAAAACTGGATTGGTGACGAGGGCTGATTCATCAGACGGTCTGGCTTTATCACACCATGAGTGATTTATCCCTGTCAGGCACTTAGCAGCAGTCAATCTAGCATACATCATTCTACTCTATAGTAGCATGACATCATCCTATTATCCTGTTACCCTGTCTGTCTGTCTGTCTGTGTCTGACCCTGTCTGTCTGTGTCTGACCCTGTCTGTCTGTGTCTGACCCTGTCTGTCTGTGTCTGACCCTGTCTGTCTGTGTCTGACCCTGTCTGTCTGTCTGTGTCTGACCCTGTCTGTCTGTCTGTGATTGACCCTGTCTGTCTGTCTGTGTCTGACCCTGTCTGTCTGTCTGTCTGTCTCTGACCCTGTCTGTCTGTCTGTGTCTGACCCTGTCTGTCTGTCTGTATCTGACCCTGTCTGTGTCTGACCCTGTGTCTGTCTGTGTGACATCTACCGGTATGTCTCTCCATGTCTCTCCATCCGCCCGCCCGCCCATTCCCGGGCCCAATGACCCCAAACCACGACCACTACAACCCCCCTGAGGAAACAAATGACGACGGCTAACTTAATGGACACACACATATTTCTCATACGCAGCCTCACATTAATCACAGATACATAGATCACATGCTAGCAAGCCAATGCTGTTTCCCAGCCCGTCAAAGACCTCCACAGAGCTCCGCACAGCTACACCTGGCGTCTTTCACATGGGACGTGTGTTTTTTAGATCTTGCCTTCAGGGTGAAGGAAGAGTCTGATGGGTTCTGGCAGTTATACTAGTTTAATTTGTCTATATCAAGAAAGGGGAAAATTAATATAAATTATCACACAGAAAAATAACTAGAAGTGAACGGATGTTCCATGAGAACGCCTCAGTTGAATGAGTCAGACACATCCACATGAGTGCAGTGGTTTTAAAAACAGGCCACGAGTAGTTGATTCTGTAATGACTGTTTCTAGGGTGGGCGGGGCCAGCAGCCATCATGGCCTTGGGGAAATTCATTTCCAGGCAAAGGAAAAAGTAAAATCCCTCCCACCCCGGCTCACCTGACCCCCAGCTCAACTTGGGGAATTTCCTGGAAGCTTGTTGAGTATCCACAATGCACCTGGAGCTAAACCAACAACAACAACGACCGCGGGTTCAACTGGTAACGGGACGGATTTGAAGGGTTCATCTTAGTGAGCATCGGTCCGTCATGGCGGGCAAGCTGAGTCAAGCTGGGAGTACATTTTCTGAAATAGTATCGGAACACCAGGTGGCTCTGATAAATTCATGAGGAACGTGGGGGTTCTGGACCAGGTGTGTGGAGACAGGGAGCGCAGACTGGAGGAACACGCGGAAGAAGAGTGAGTGTTTTGGGGGTGAAGTGGAGAGCAGCGGGGCACTTAATCATGGACACACACACACACTCGACACACACACACACTCAAGATTGGAATTTTTAGGGAGGATGTAATCCGAGTCGGTCATAACTAGAACCAGAACTAATACGGAGATTCCAGAACTAATACAGACACTCCAGAACTGAGATAGAGATTCCAGAACTAATACAGACACTCCAGAACTGAGATAGAGATTCCAGAACTAATACAGACACTCCAGAACTGAGATAGAGATTCCAGAACTAATACAGACACTCCAGAACTGACATGGAGATTCCAGAAGTAATACAGACACTCCAGAACTGAGATAGAGATTCCAGAACTAATACAGACACTCCAGAACTGACATGGAGATTCCAGAAGTAATACAGACACTCCAGAACTGAGATAGAGATTCCAGAACTAATACAGACACTCCAGAACTGAGATGTGAGATTGTTACATCATGTCCTTTGATCTTTTCACTACTTTTAAACTCAGCTTGTGGATGTTTTCTCACTTGGCAAATGAACCCCAAACCCATATGGTTGGCTCTGGCTTTTACAACCCCATGCCCCCACCCCCCCCGACACTGTGTCCTCACGCTGTCGTACGCGCTGATTGGTTGAGAACACCAAAACATAGTCTTGGTGTTAAGCGTCGCACTCAATAACATTCCCGGCTACGCTACGCCTTGAAAAGTCGACTACATGGGGGAAAATAAATGCCGGTTGCCTTTTGACAGGCGGGATGTCGTCAGCAGATAAAGAGTTCAAACCTGCCTGGTTACCGTTGACACAGGGCACTGATGTGTCACTCCTCAAACCCGCCTGGTTACCGTTGACACAGGGCACTGATGTGTCACTCCTCGGCTGAAACGCTACACCAGGTGGTCCCCATTGGTCCGTTTGAAACTGGATCACGCTGTTTCGCTTCAAACGTTAGTTCATCAAATACACCCAGCTACTGAGAACCCGAAACCAAAGCACCCATGATGCAACAGTTACTAGGTCACAAGAAAAACCCGGGTCTCATCTTGTTCAATTCAGAGGGAACGATACATTTGCCAAAGACATATCTTCCATAGATTATAGGGAATAAAAAATAGATATTTATAGATTCTGTGGGGGAGGGGGGCAAAAGAAAATGCGGATAAAACAGTTGAAGGTATAAATCCATATCAATATATAACGCCTCACGTAACAACATATATGTCTTCTTCTTTTAAAACATTAGTCACATGTCTGAAAATGACTATCAATAAACAAATAAATGAAATACGTTATTTTGTGTAAACTGCACCTCAGTAGCCAATATTGAGGTGGGGGGTGTAATTTGCATCCCAAATGGTACCCCATTCAATTCATAGTGCCAGATTTATTAAGACAAAGTTGTGTAGTAATAGAGATCTAGTGTGTCTGGCCACGTGGAGTCCAGTGTTTCCCTCTGATACAGAAGGCCCTCTACTGCCTCACATTGATTACCCGCCAGTCCTATTCCGGCTACAATTTAATGATTGGACAACGTCTAATTCACATCACCTGAAAATATCAGGCGATTGCCCCGGGAACATTCAGCATTTTCTCCCTGTGCGCTAATAAATCCCAGAGCACGTGTGGGATAATAACCAATTGTGTGGCTATTCAATGACATGTGCACGCAGACGACAGGAAGAGAGGCATGTCTATACAGGAAGCAGCTCGCGACTGTCACTCGGGGCAATTGTGAAAATCAATCTGGATGTGTGCAAATCCTAAAATCTGATTCCATTTGTCACTGTTCTGTCTCGGTTTTTATTTTGGTCAAAGCGAAAGTGAGAGCGGCGGACAAAACAGATGCGGCAATCAAGATACAGTCAACAACGTGTTATTGCCAAGAGGAGGGTTACGAGATACAATCCAGTCAACCGTTTAGGTCCCCACGTCCTGGGTAATATTACCACAGAGGGAACAGGCGAACCGACCGATTTGCCATGTTTTCGTGGAGAGGCCGTTATCGCATTTTATTCGTCCTCGCGTACCCAGTTTACGGGCAGGTATAAAAGAGGCAGTGAACGGTTGGTGGCACGCTCGCGTTGGAGATCATGTAGCCGCATAATTACACCCCGGATGTAAAGTTATAGTTCTATGGGGACGCCTGTAACAGCAGCTGGTGGATGTCCACTGGCCTATCAGTGGAATAAGAAGATAAGGACCATTCTCTGAGCCCGAGTGAAGATTGATGTCCTACTGGGTAGAAACATATCTATTGCATTGCAGCTGCCCAGCCGTCCAGCGTTCTGGAATGACGAGGAACGGGGTAGCCAGGCAAATCTGCCCCACTTCAACATTCCTCTTCACGGAGCGAGATGGACGAGGAGGCAGTCTGTCTGAAGATTTTGTTTTCCTTATCGGAAAAATATCTGTTACCCGGGACACAATGAGACCATGAAGCAGAAGGAGGACACCAGAGATGTTTGCCGGGAGAAGACATCATTTCTGTAAACAGCTGAGGGATGGGCCTGGAGAGGTTTTGACCGTCTCAAATAAGACATTGTAGCAACTTCAGATTGCGCCTTTAGATTATCAGCGGGCATTAAACTGGGCACAGGGGTATTTATTAATGCCAAATGTGGTTAAACATTTTGCAACGTAAGAAAATTGTTACAAAAACAATTTTGTGGTGGGCAAAATTGGGTATTGGTTGTAACGGTTTCCTTACATTTGTTCAAGAGTGAATACAGCCCTAAAAGAAAAGCACTACCAAACCAAAAAAGAAATGTTTTCTATCCCATCAGAGCCAGACGCAGTAGAAGGAGCTGAAAGTCCAGGCACTCATCATAACCCGATTCCATAACATCAGAATGTTCTCCGAGCCAAGCGCCCATGTTCATTATGTAGCTTCAGGCAGATCCAATTACAGTCAACATTAGTCCATCTTTCCCAACCCACGTTGAGCACCAGGGAATATATCTGCACAGGTCTGTAGTCCAGAAGAAGCCAACAATCTGGCTATAGCACAGAATGGGTCAGTTCTAGTCCATAGTTTATAATCAGTCCAACATGCATATTAAACGTGTTGAGGTTGTCATGACGCCCAGCCGATTGCATTAGTGTCACGTGACCTGAATAACGTCTCCCGTTGCCCCGCTCGTTAGGTATTCCCCACACGGCACAAACGAGGACAACGCCACGGTAGGTTCCTGGCAGAGGTCACGGGGTCAGGAGGCAGCAGATGCTTGCTTTCTTCCAGACCCATGTAAGGTAGTGCTGGTGTAAAGTATCGACCCGGAGGAGGTCATCGATTGGGAGCGGAAACACCACACCGGAATGACAGGAGATTAAGAGAAACTGCTGACTATGTGTGAAACCATGTGTGAAACCACCGTGCACACACGCGCGCACGTGAGAGGACATGTACATACACACGCATTAAAGGACGCACTAGCACTCACCTGCACGCTCGCCAAACACACACACACACACAAACAGCTGTAACATACACTCTCTTAATGAGCAGCTACTGCCTTCATTAGATGTCCACTGACCTCTCTCACCGGCACGAGGCCTCTGTTGAAGAACACTAACCACCCTCATATTTCATCCGGCCGCCGACACACTTTATTTATCCCCAAATTAAAATGCTGAAGGCTACATTACCCTCCAGAACCGGGTCAAACCGCTGCCAAGGTGGAGCGCTTCACGGCAACAACAATTATCCCGGGCTCATAATAATTTGGTTTTCGGGGGAACTTCAGTCAAATAGGAGTTGGAGAAATCATTTCCCGGGACATCACTGTGTCTTATCTAACAGCGAGCTGGGCCAGTGGAATCTCTTCCAAATTGATTCCTTCTTCCTCGGCCAGAAACAAGATTGTAGTGTGGTCTGGTGAGAATATAGCATGAGGCTAATGAAAAATGGACAGAGTGCAGATAAGCCACGGACTGTGTTTGACTCAGTCTTTCTATTCAGAGATGAGTGGAGGAACCCTTATTGTGAGCCGCATGCAATCGCTATATTACCTGTATTAAAGGGAAAGCGCTCCAAATAAAATCCCTAAATCACACACTTGTATTGTTCAACCGGTCAGCTGTCAATTAATAAGGTGAGACATGAACTCAGAACTGATACATGCAACATATCTGATTTGATATGTATCGATATATCGCTGATGTGATAAATATCGCTGATGTGATAAATATCGCTGATGTGATAAATATCGCTGATGTGATATCGCTGATGTAATATATATCGCTGATGTGATATACATATCTGATGTGATATACATATCTGATGTGATATATATCAGGCCGCTGTCACCTGGTGAGACCCTAGACGGACCCAATTGACTGACAATCACAACCGGACACAGTGCATTTCAACCTCCATCACCCCCGCTTGATGATACCAAATGCAGCGGTAAACCAAGGAGACAACCATAAAACTAGCCAGATGAGGATGGATGGTCCTGATGTTGCCAATATGCCCAGGCTCCTGATCTGTCTCTCTCCCCCCCCCCTTCTCTCCCCCAACTATCCCTCCCAGGTCTTGGCTAGCCTCCAGCCTTCTCTTCCAGGCTAGATAAAGGAAGTGCCAGGGTGGTACTCTATGTTTACTTGATTAATTCAGTTAATCACAGGGCATGGAAAGGGGCCAGGCCTCTGTGTGGCTACGCTGTTTAAATGAGAGAGATACGGCGCGCTTAGAGTCGCCACGATATGCCAGTGGCGTGAATACATGACTGTGGCTAAACCTGCCTACCGGCACACTTCATAAAAGATGAGATAGTGAAGCAGACACTAACATTAACCACACCCCTAACCCTTTGCCATCTCTAGCCGCAATGTCATATAAATGAATAACTTTGCGAAATCTGTGACCGTGGAATCCAGTGGAATCGGACCAGGGAGATTGTGTCGCCCCGGAGCTCCCAGATCCTGCGTTGGCCGAGTGCCACTATGGCGGGTTGACATGTGGGTGGGGTGTGATGACACCAGAGGATGTCCATACTGGTACAGGCCTGAGGGGGAATCTGTGCTGACTCGTCATGAGGATAACCAGCTTTAGCATCCAAGTCCCTAACAGTCAGCATCATCTCATGACGGGAACAATGAGAAGAACATTTTTCCACTTTGTGTTGTGTCTGTTTAAAATAACAGGGTCGCCAGCAGCCCAATCAGCTGACTATGGAGATGGAATCGCCAGGATGGTGGGTTCGATTCCCGGGGGGGCGCTAATGAGCATTCAGAAATCAAACCACCTGGTAAATAAATAAACAAGTATAAATATACTTGGTAGAGAAATTAGACACATCATACATTCTTGTGTCTGGATGTTGTCGTTCATCTCCATCCAATGCAATTGTTTTGGTGACTGTCTTTTTAAACAGGCAGTGCAGAAAATATCTAAATCATAATTAGAATTATGTTTCAGCTCCCAGGACCACCTGGATGAATCTGTGACTCAATGGAGAGGTAGAAGAAAACATTAAAGGTCTAATGCTTCAGTCCTACCACTTCAGTCCTACTGCTACTGTGAAGTACTTCCTCGTGGTGGGAGGCGACTCCCTGGGGAACCATGGTAACGCGCCGACCACTCTATTCCTGGTATGTGTCCACAAAAGCCATGTGCCGCCATTATGTCATCTTTATCTCAAAGGAGCTTGAATGAAACCTTTCTTTTCATCCTCTAACGCGTCGTTCCATAAAACCTCGCTTAGGACCTCCTCCTGCCCAAAAAAGACGCTCAACAGACGTGGAGTTAAAGTGCTACTAGGGTTACTGTAATGTTGAGTTAAAGTGCTACTAGGGCTACTGTAATGTTGAGTTAAAGTGCTACTAGGGCTACTGTAATGTTGAGTTAAAGTGCTACTAGGGCTACTGTAATGTTGAGTTAAAGTGCTACTAGGGCTACTGTAATGTTGAGTTAAAGTGCTACTAGGGCTACTGTAATGTTGAGTTAAAGTGCTACTAGGGCTACTGTAATGTTGAGTTAAAGTGCTACTAGGGCTACTGTAATGTTGAGTTATAATGCTACTAGGGTTACTGTAATGTTGAGTTAAAGTGCTACTAGCGCTACTGTAATGTTGAGTTAAAGTGCTACTAGGTTACTGTAATGTTGAGTTATAATGCTACTAGGGTTACTGTAATGTTGAGTTAAAGTGCTACTAGCGCTTACTGTAATGTTGAGTTAAAGTGCTACTAGAGTTACTGTAATGTTGAGTTAAAGTGCTACTAGCATTACTGTAATGTTGTGATATGAAACCTCGTCAGAAGTCATCAAGTCCCGTGTTATAGTAGAAAGAAGTGGTCTTTGACAAGATCTCTCGTCAAAAATCTACAAAATCTACAACTACAATGCCGACCATATGTATGCGTTTGTATAACTTTTGATTTATTTAACGAATAGGATTAATTTAAATATCTTTGACCAGTTTAAACTGATTGAAGAATCATGTGGTTGAAAAACTCAGTTAACCAATGAACAACTTTGTCTGCCCCAGCTAGCTGCACTATATCAGATCTCCCTTTTAAAAAACTCTACAACAAACCAACATAAAGGTGCCACATTTAAACCAAATATGGAAATTAGCTGCAGGCTAAATATCCAAGATAACGATTAATTCCTGAATGGTATTCAAGGTGCTGAATGCTGGGTCCCTGTGAGGGTGAAAAGGGAAAGACATGTGCTGTTCAAACAAAGGCAAGACAAGAATAGCCACTTTCCTACTTAGATCCAGTCTGTCTGGTCCAATGAAACGCTGCCCAAACATCCTTTTCTCAATCTTCTGCCTCTCTAACTCTAGTGCAAGTGACAGCAATGATAATAGCTCAATAGACATGTGTGTGTGTCTGTGTGTAAATGCATGTCTATGTGTGTGTGTGTGTGTGTGTGTGCGTGTGTGTATGCATGTCTATCTGTGGTTGTGTCTGTGTGTAAATGAATGTCTATGTGTGGTTGTGTGTGTGTGTGTGTGTGTGTGTGTGTGTGTGCATATATATGTGTGTATGTGTATAAATGTGCTCAGTATTTCTCCCCCATCATCCAGCACTTTCCCCTGACATTCGATTGCAACATATAGACCGAGGAAATTGTTACAGATGACATCTGGATATTTCTTTTTTAATATAAACTCCCCTATGCGTTGACTTTGTCCGGTGCCTTAAAATCACACTTCAGAATGAACAAATGACAAAAGGGGGCCATGTTTTTGGGAGCCGGAGACAGAGATCAGAGCGTCACGCGTACGGCTGCTCAGCTTTAGCCTGTCATTAGCCTGTCATTAACGGGAGGGTTTCTCATAGCAGAAGATAATGTTTTTTAGACCTGTTAACAGATCAGTTAATCTGTAGGGAACTTCATCTAACTTCTCTGGAGTGCAGAACTAGTAGAATGGTACAGCCTGCTGAAACGTGACAAATAGAGCAGATATATCCCATAATATGACATCTATTTTTAACCCATGATGCGAATGATATCGAAGGCATTGCGGTTGTTCAGATACATAGCAAGTGTGAACCAAACACAGCAAGTCACATCGCTGAGTAATATTCTAGAAAAGAAACATCTGTAGTAGAATGAAAAACTGCTTGTATGTAAATAATGAACAGGAAAAGTGAAACATGTCACAGTGGATGGAGAGCAGATCTCCTGATTATCACGGGATACAGTTTTGGAACAGCTCGAGGAAGTTCCTTCGGCCGTTAATGTATGGAGGACAACAAAGACCCATACAATTCCCCCTAACATATAGATACATCAATACATCCCCTGTTCTCCAAGACCCTTACTCAGGCTCATCTCCTATTCATTAAACATTATTCTGTCTCCAACATTAACTATCCGTACGTTAATAAGTGATCTAAATTAATCCATAACATCCCCCCATAGCTGTTATCACCAATGATTATGTTAAGTAGAGAGCAGTGAGATTTGTATTATCGCACTGTTAATTATTTTTACTTTATGTTTCTTTACTTTATGTTTCTGATGCTTCCCTTGATTTGGCATATATGACCACAGATGTATCCCCATCCCCATTCCTTTAAATTGAGGGAGACAGTGAGAGCCAGAGTCTTGCCAAAACGGTCACTCTCTCCACACGACAGTCACAGCCTTCACTTGCTGCCACCTCTCTCTGTGACCGGCCAAACCCTCCACACCCCCTTCACCCACCACAGTTAACCCCTTCCCATCCAGGCGGTATAACAGTCTAACAGGCTCTTACACTGCCTCACACACGGGCTCTTACACTGCCTCACACACAGGCTCTTACACTGCCTCACACACAGGCTCTTACACTGCCTCACACACAGGCTCTTACACTGCCTCACACACAGGCTCTTACACTGCCTCACACACAGGCTCTTACACTGCCTCACACACAGGCTCTTACACTGCCTCACACACAGGCTCTTACACTGCCTCACACACAGGCTCTTACACTGCCTCACACACACACACATATACTGTATACACGATCACCATAGCTGCATCTTTGCATATCTCATTAGCCCCACCCCCATCCCATCCCATCTTCCACCTCCTCTCTTTATCTCTACTTCCTCCTTTCCTCATCCTCCTCTCTTTACCTCTACTTCCTCCTTTCCTCATCCTCCTCTCTTTACCTCTACTTCCTCCTTTCCTCATCCTCCTCTCTTTACCTCTACTTCCTCCTTTCCTCATCCTCCTCTCTTTATCTCTACTTCCTCCTTTCCTCATCCTCCTCTCTTTACCTCTACTTCCTCCTTTCCTCATCCTCCTCTCTTTACCTCTACTTCCTCCTTTCCTCATCCTCCTCTCTTTACATCTACTTCCTCCTTTCCTCATCCTCCTCTCTTTACCTCTACTTCCTCCTTTCCTCATCCTCCTCTCTTTACCTCTACTTCCTCCTTTCCTCATCCTCCTCTCTTTATCTCTACTTCCTCCTTTCCTCATCCTCCTCTCTTTACCTCTACTTCCTCCTTTCCGCATCCTCCTCTCCCTGACATAAATATAGAGCCCCCAGGGAAGTATTCATGGACTCCTCCTGCCTTTGACCTTATTAAAGCCACATTAGAGCAGACATTGGTGGTATCTCTCTCTCTCTCTCTGTTTCTCTCAGTATCTCTCTCTCCTCTGTCTGGTTTCCCTCTGTTTTTTCTCTGTCTAGCACCTGGCATGCTGGTATGAAGGAATGGCCTCTGTCTCCAGATACCGATCACTCCCGGAAAAGCATTCTCCCGGAGCAGTTCGGGTAACTAAAGGGTACGCGCCGATGTCATTCAGTAGTCAGTGAAGGACATCACTGCTTTGTGTATTTCTATACATATGTCTGCCACTCTACAGTGGATAAGTAGCACAAGTAAGAATGAATGGGCAGTCAAGTGTGCTTGAAGGAATAGGGAGGTCTGGACATGGACAGCATGTGGCGAGATGATGGAACCTTAAGCTCACATCTAACTTGATGAGATGGAACCTTAAGCTCACTTCTAACTTGATGAGATGGAACCTTAAGCTCACTTCTAGCTTGATGTGATGGAACCTTAAGCTCACTTCTAGCTTGATGTGATGGAACCTTAAGCTCACTTCTAGCTTGATGAGATGGAACATTAAGCTCACTTCTAACTTGATGAGATGGAACATTAAGCTCACTTCTAACTTGATGAGATGGAACCTTAAGCTCACTTCTAGCTTGATGTGATGGAACCTTAAGCTCACTTCTAACTTGATGAGATGGAACATTAAGCTCACTTCTAACTTGATGAGATGGAACCTTAAGCTCACTTCTAGCTTGATGTGATGGAACCTTAAGCTCACTTCTAACTTGATGTGATGGAACCTTAAGCTCACTTCTAACTTGATATGATGGAACCTTAAGCTCACTTCTAACTGGCTCACTCATTAATAAACCAAGGGAGAAGTTAGTGATGTGGTCAGCCTACGCTGTTTAACTCTATTGCTATCTTTTTTAATAATCAAACTCAAAACCTTGGTCATATTTGACTTCACAGGACAATGTTGGTCACTATCACTGCAAGATGGTTTAGCATGAAGACTGGAATGTAAAGCTTCTTCAACTGAAATCCTGATAACATACGTACATACAGAGTTATGTGACTCTGGGACAAAAAATGCAAACGAGGAATGTGTTGCCCAACTTATAATCAACCTCATTCAGCCAATGTACTAAAAAAAAATTATTTATCTTGTTTTTATTTGAGGAGAAATTCTGTGGGAGTTCCTTTAGAACCGGCCCAGTCTTTTAAGAAGACAATACCCCAAAACACACTCTGAAGAACACAAATAAATGTTCAATTAATGACAAAACTCAACATCTTAGTCGCTGAAAATGTTCCTATTACAAACCTGTAGTTTGAATTATAGAAGGCAGTCTATAAGAGCTGACCGAAGGATCTGGAAAGATTCTGTAAGGAGGAAACACTTCAAGATCCCTTCTAACATTTTCTTCATAGTCGAAAAAAGTACAAGGAAACTGCTCAGCGTTGCTATCCTTGCATGAGGACGTTCACAGTACAGCTAATTATCTGTGTTTTCCTATACAGCCTTTAATGTAGAGTGCCAATCATTTGCAAGGATTTGCCAAAGGCAGGCGCTTTTATCCAAAGTCATGCGTGCATACATTATATAGACTGATGAGCCAAAACATTTTGGTCACCATGGGCCCTCAGACCGATCTAGAAAATGTTAAAGATGGTTACGAGAGCAATGTGTGGACATTCTGTGTACTCAGCTGCTTAGCATAAACTCTACCTAGAGATGTGTGGACATTCTGTGTACTCAGCTGCTTAGCATAAACTCTACCTAGAGATGTGTGGACATTCTGTGTACTCAGCTGCTTAGCATAAACTCTACCTAGAGATGTGTGGACATTCTGTGTACTCAGCTGCTTAGCATAAACTCTACCTAGAGATGTGTGGACATTCTGTGTACTCAGCTGCTTAGCATAAACTCTACCTAGAGATGTGTGGACATTCTGTGTACTCAGCTGCTTAGCATAAACTCTACCTAGAGATGTGTGGACATTCTGTGTACTCAGCTGCTTAGCATAAACTCTACCTAGTCCTCATGTGCACCTGACTGGTCATAATGTTTTGTCTCATCAGGGTATATAATGTTTTGTCTCATCAGGGTATATCATGTTTTGTCTCATCAGGGTATATTATGTTTTGTCTCATCAGGGTATATCATGTTTTGTCACACAGAACATGCGCTCACTGCTTGTTCATGCCATTCAGCTTTCCCAGTATTCTCTATCCTCTCTTTGACAACATTACCACCTGCACATGAGCGAAGAACAAAATGCTGAGAAAAAAACAAAGCAGAGAGAAGCAAGCCAACTTGTTCCATCAGGTTTGTGTTAGTGTGTTGGTCTGAGAAATGTGTTTCCCTGAGAAATGCCCCATTTATTTAGCGAGTCATTCAGTGGAAAACAATCTCGTTACACTCACAAAGGCAAACGTGCGTTCAATATGTCACCTTCGAGATTCAGAAGGTAAAAGTAATTTGGTTTTCTTTTTTGTCCCCGAAATGTTGAACAGCCTCAAATCGAATGTTGTAACCCCCCCTTCCAGTCAATCAATCAATCAATCAATCAAATGCATTCAATAAAGCCCTTTTTACAGCAGCAGTCGTCACAAAGTGATTTTGCCAAACATACAACCTGAAACCCCAGAGAGGAAACAAAAACACAGGGTCAAAACTTAAGAAACTAAGAAAGAAATGTGTCAACAGAAATTTCCCATAATCCCATCTGACAGGGTGTCAGGGGTGACAGGTTTGGTGAGTCAGCAGACTGGACACATTTGATTTGAGATGTCTCTCCTCATGTTCTTCCAGGGTTATTCCAAACATTGGATTTTCTACATTCCCATAACACATATTCCCAAAGGTTAATTCCATAATGTGTTGGAATGGCGCCGTCTCCCGACACGTCCTGCGGAATCCTCTCAAATTGATCCAGCTGAAGGTATTTAGATTTAGCCACCGACCAAATGATGAAATGGAAAATAAAAACATGGAGATATTGTCACATCACATCTGGTCATGTGACTACTTCAGACAAGTGATTAGCCGACCACAATAGTAAGTCACACACCTGATTCGCCGGACCCGTACGCCCGCCTGATCCCACTACACGTATTACCTGGACATCTAGTCTGCAGTAGGTATGCACCCGTAATGTGAGAAACAGGTCAATTGTACCCCCTTACAAACATATTAAGAACAATTTGCAAAAGACTCCTACAGGCGTAAAATTCAGACAACCATGTAACTAATCGACTGAATGGGGTCAGCAAGCAAACACACAAACACACACACACAAACACACACACAGACACAGACACACACACACACACACACACACACACACAGACACACACACACACAAACACACACAAACACACACACACACACACAGACACGCAAACAAACACACACACACACGCAAACAAACACACAGAAACACACACACACACACACAAGCACACACTAACACAAAAACACACAGATACAAGCACACACACACACACACACACAAACACACAGACACAAGCACACACAAACACACACACACACACACAACCAGACACACAGACACACACTCCGGTTGCACAAAAGCCGTGGTGTGATTAATGGTCTTCTTGCGCCACTGAGCAGCCAAACTAGAAAAACATGCTAAATATTATCATAACCTGGGAGCTCTAATTAGTACAAGTATCAGACGGCAAGAGGGAAGATTTACGACCTAAGACGTGGTGTATTCTATAAGCCCATTCAAAAGCACCGTGCAAAAGCTGAGCCAGTCATCCTATCAACGTTTGCATCTTACACCTCTGGGAATAAAATCTATTGAGAGACTGTTGGCCGTCTCCTCTTCTGCACACACACACACACACACACACACACACACAGACACAGACACACACACACACACACACACACACACACACAAACACACACACACACGCACACGCACACACACACACACACACACATTTCCCCAGTCATATAAAGACCAATAAAACGATAGTGGATGTGAGTTAGTGCCATTGCACTATTATGTGTTATGGTGAGCTTACAGTCATTCTTATCCCAACGGACACATTAAAAGGAGACGCACGATTGACAGTAGTTGTTGTGGAAATTGCATCTGAGTTGTATCCAGGTTTATAGAGATGATGTGTAGACGCCATGTGGAGGCAATACGTAGAAATGCTATTTGGTCCTAAATGCATGCGTCTGTCTTCCTCTGGTATCCCATAGTGCCTTGCACCTGATCAAGCGAGAGAAAAAGGATTTATCACCCGGGCCTCAATACTTCAGAGACCCCCTTTCTGGCCTCTCCTTGGAGAAACACCTTCAATATACAATACCCAAGCCTTTGCCTAGGGGACAGCAAAGCAGAGAAGATACCAGGAGAGAGGAAGAGAGAGAAAAGAAAGAGAAATAGATAAGGAATTACAGCAAAAAATAGGAAGTGAAGTGGAGAGAGAAAGAGAAGAAAACTGTGAGAGAAAATCTGAGAGACAAAGAGGTACAAAAAGAGAGAGAGAAAAGGAAGTGAAATGAACACCTGGAGAGGACAGTACAAAGGGAATAACAGACAGAAAAGACAAAAGTGGATTGGTATGAATAATGTGAAAAAGGAAGACATCATCTAGGCAGAAGTAAATAAGGGGAGCAGTACAGGAAATATTTTGAAACGGGAAACAGAACGAGATGGAGAGTAAGGGAGAAGGAAAACAAAAGAGAGAGAGAGAGATTGATGTGTGAGGGGAGAGGCGAGAGGAGAAAACAGGGTTTATTCAAATAAAGAGTATGAGCTAAGCAGAAGCCCCATTCACATCACCCCGGTGAGTTCCAGAACACTCTCTACCCTTCACTGCCAAAGGCAGAGATAAGGAATCGACACCAACATTATGGACCACACTTATCGTGGACAATCCACTGATATCGTTCATTTCAATTAGTAGCTTATCCTAGATGAATCTTATCTCCTGACAGTCTGCAACATTTACACAGACTGTGGTTATACAGTCCGTCAAACAGGGCCTTCATTAGCCATTAAGAACGCACTGGGAATTTCCTGAGTGTAATCGGCTTATTCTACAGGCTGATCATCTTTCACCACACTTCACCCATGCTTCTTGTGCAGCCAAGCACTAATTACCACTTTGTAACATTGTTGTGGGACAGCGAAGCGTATTGTGCAGAGGACTCATGTCAGAACAAGATGCCTCCACCTTCATCAATCGGCTTCACCCGGATTGAAACAAAAACCGAGTGTTTCTTTGAATCATCAAACAGTCGCTGAAAAAATTGAATTATAAGATGGTAGATGCTTTTGTTAGTCACCACCAAGAAATGAAACAGTTGCTTCCACTAAATCTAATTACAAATGTCTGCTGTTTCAGGCTAACGTGAACTGTGCTGAACTGTTACTTAAAAGCACTTGAAGTTTGAAAAGCAAAAGATTTGCAAATCTGGATGATTGTTAACGGAACAAACAAGCAGTAATAATAAAAGTTCATATATCAATAGTATCAAAATGTAATTAATTGTTCTTGCATTTGTTGCAGTTTATGCCTACAACTCAGTAGAGGTTGTGTGTGTGTGTGTGTGTGTGTGAGTGTGTGAGTGTGTGTGAGTGTGTGAGTGTGTGTGTGTGTATTTTATCGAGGTGTGTTAGACGGTTGCAAATTGAACATGATTGATATATTCAAGATGTTGTTCTAATAGTCATATTCTGTGTGGCCTGGATCTGTGATGGACCTCTGTAGTTGTGATGCTATTTCACATGTAAACTGTCCACACAGAATTAGTTTAGTCATCACATCAAAGAAGGGGTGGATCTCAATTGTCCTGGTTGTATTCCTTAAATCTTCTCAGGACACCTCATTCTCACAACTATGTGCTTTAAGAGATGAGAAAACAGATGTGAAAAATCAAGAAAGGACTATTGAGATTTAACCCTACAACCCTACGTGCTGCATAGAAATAGGAAATTATTTCTAATTGCTTTAGCTCTGTGCAGGGACCGACTGAAACCTAACAGATAGACCAGTCGTTCCACTTGCTAGAAAAATGCTTCACAAAGCTCTATCTGAAATATTGTATTAGGGTGTAAGTGTGCCATACAAAATGTTTTTCAGAGGACTGTATATAATGTAAATATATAGAGAATGTTGTATAGAGCTCAAAAAGAAATGTTAGGAGCTCTATATGTAATGATGTAAGGAATTCTTTATGTAATGCTTTACAAAGCTGTTTAAGTGATGGGATTAAGACCACACAGTCACAAAATCTGACATAGAAAACATTTAAACTTCTGTCACAACTTTATATGTCATGAAGAGTGTGGCCCGGATGGCAGAAACAAACAAACAGTAAAAAGACAACCTAGGGATTTCTAAAATAGACTTCTTTAACAGCAGAGAGCTTTGTAAAGTCTTTCACCCGTTTGTGGCCAGGATTACCATGGCAACAGTGAAATGTTTGCTGAGCGAAAAATAAACTGGAACAATGAAGATATTTTTTTGGATTCTTAATGCAGTCACAACCCAGATAGCAAAGAACCGGTCATATTTCATACCAGCTATACCAGCTCTATTAGTGAATACCAGCTCTACCAGCTCTATTTGTCAATACCAGCTCTACCAGCTCTATTTGTGAATACCAGCTCTACCAGCTCTATTTGTGAATACAAGCTCTACCAGCTCTATTTGTGAATACCAGCTCTACCAGCTCTATTTGTAAATACCAGCTCTATTTGTAAATACCAGCTCTACCAGCTCTATTTGTGAATACCAGCTCTACCAGCTCTATTTGTGAATACCAGCTCTACCAGCTCTATTTGTAAATACCAGCTCTATTTGTAAATACCAGCTCTACCAGCTCTATTAGTGAATACCAGCTCTACCAGCTCTTTTAGTGAATACCAGCTCTACCAGCTCTATTTGTCAATACCAGCTCTATTTGAAAATACCAGCTCTACCAGCTCTATTTGTCAATACCACATATAATGCCTGTTCTAAGTTTCATTAGACTAGCCAGACTAACTCACAAACAAAATCTCACACATAGAAAGTGGTTTAAAACATCAAAAAGATGCGTTTTAACAACTTTTGGCAGTTTGGGAGATGTCTTACTATACAAACAGCTTCTCAAAACGCCTAATCGGTACATCACCCCCCCAAACACTACGCAGAAGCAGGGTCACACGGGCATTTGGGGTCAGATGAGAACTCATAGACTGACCGCTTTAAAGTCTGTCAGGTCCCCTTCAACACAAACCAGACCCCCATCTCGTGTTTAGACATGCTGCAGAAAGCTCCAGGCCCAAAGCCTTCCAGATTGGAGTCCAGGAGCGGGCCAGACAGATGACTGATTCACATCTGACGGAGGTGCAGCATTAGCAGGTTCAGACGCGGGGGTCAGACTCATTAAGACGGCCCGCCTGCTGTATATTTCATGCGTCGGGTTGTGCGGGGCCTGACTTAAATATTTAAGTGAAACGTGCAATAACACTGCCAACACTGGCTCCAGTTCCCTGCCGGCCGGCGTGTGCTGCAGAACCCCAAACCCAGAGAGTGGCTGGAACGCAGGTGTCATTGGCAAATGCAAATTGAACCTGAGTATGGGTCAGTGATTCTCCCACTACCTCCCCCTGCTCCCAGAACAAACCCTCACACCCCACCTCCACTACCTCCCCCTGCTCCCACCTCCTCTCTCTCTCTCTGATAGTTTTCCTCTCCTCTAAGACTCAGGTTAAATTGCAATCCAGCGTACTATTACATATCACTATTCTGATCCTGTAGCACCAGGGCCTGTTTCTACATCATATCACTATTCTGATCCTGTAGCACCAGGGCCTGTTTCTACATCATATCACTATTCTGATCCTGTAGCACCAGGGCCTGTTTCTACATCATATCACTATTCTGATCCTGTAGCACCAGGGCCTGTTTCTACATCATATCACTATTCTGATCCTGTAGCACCAGGGCCTGTTTCTACATCACATCACTATTCTGATCCTGTAGCACCAGGGCCTGTTTCTACATCATATCACTATTCTGATCCTGTAGCACCAGGGCCTGTTTCTACATCATATCACTATTCTGATCCTGTAGCACCAGGGCCTGTTTCTACATCACATCACTATTCTGATCCTGTAGCACCAGGGCCTGTTTCTACATCACATCACTATTCTGATCCTGTAGCACCAGGGCCTGTTTCTACATCATATCACTATTCTGATCCTGTAGCACCAGGGCCTGTTTCTACATCATATCACTACTCTGATCCTGTAGCACCAGGGCCTGTTTCTACATCATATCACTATTCTGATCCTGTAGCACCAGGGCCTGTTTCTACATCATATCACTATTCTGATCCTGTAGCACCAGGGCCTGTTTCTACATCATATCACTATTCTGATCCTGTAGCACCAGGGCCTGTTTCTACATCACATCACTATTCTGATCCTGTAGCACCAGGGCCTGTTTCTACATCATATCACTATTCTGATCCTGTAGCACCAGGGCCTGTTTCTACATCATATCACTATTCTGATCCTGTAGCACCAGGGCCTGTTTCTACATCATATCACTATTCTGATCCTGTAGCACCAGGGCCTGTTTCTACATCATATCACTATTCTGATCCTGTAGCACCAGGGCCTGTTTCTACATCATATCACTATTCTGATCCTGTAGCACCAGGGCCTGTTTCTACATCACATCACTATTCTGATCCTGTAGCACCAGGGCCTGTTTCTACATCATATCACTATTCTGATCCTGTAGCACCAGGGCCTGTTTCTACATCACATCACTATTCTGATCCTGTAGCACTCCTGCCTCCGGCAGTCTCCCATGTTGTTTCTACACCATCTGTTCATTTATTTTAAAAGGGACACACCTGACAACATGCATAAGATGTAAAGTCCATTTCACTGTTCAGTGAACACCACAGCCGAGGAGAGCTGATGGTGGGATAACCAGGAACAAAAACCTCCTTACCCAGAGGACATTGGGAACCGGGGAATCAAATCACTGTTGTTGTCAAAACCTATTTCTCTCTGAACAATTAGACCTGACAATAGGCGACACTAGTTGGACTCCAAGATCCCAAGGACAACAACATTATTTATATCATAATATGATTTATGTCCACATTTCTATAATGGGTTACACCTTGACATGACAAGCGGAGTGAAAGATGGTGTAAGAAAATGTGTGATGTTTTCAACCTACGATGAACCCGTGGGGTACAGACACCGAGGTGTTCAGATAGCACACAGAAGAGAGAAAATCTAGGTTACATGCTATTACAAACCATGATAAATATATACAATTTTGCCGTGATCTTTTATGCTATTTGGTGGCTACCAAAATCAGTGTTCCCATTGCTTCAGCTGAATAATTAATATGATACTGGAACTCAACCGTTGTTTTTGGACGACGTAATAATGCAACGGTTTTAAAACAATATCAGTGTTTCACAATTGCAGCTGAACATCTGAATGTCCAATGGGTGTGTTCACCTTGTCCTTTGCCGTCTGATTGGTTGTTTTTTACCTGCTCCCTAGAAATCCCCTCCCATTCCTGTTTGATTCAGATTTTGTTATTTATTTAACCAGGTAGGCCGAGTGAGAACAGCTGGGGAACAAACCTAGGACATCATACAAACCATGTACTCTACCACTGAGCTAGCAACTCCTCCAAATCCCTTCTTCTCCCCTTGGCATGTCTCCTCTCTGTCGGCTCACTTCATATCTACCTACCAGATATTATTTAACTGCTGCTTTATTCGTATTTTGCGGGTTTAGACTGTTTTTTTGTCTACTTCGCTGGCTAAGTTAAACTGTGTTAAACACTATGCACATAGAACATGTTACAAAATACAAACGAATGAGATGATGATTAGCAGAAAGACTGGTTTCGCGTCAGGCAAGGTTGTCAGTGTGGGTAGGTGGGGTTCAGGCGCCAAACCTTATGGGTTCTAAACCATGTGGAATCTATTTGTTGTGGTTCCTGTAAAACTCTCGTCCTGTGAAAAGATTTAAATTGTCGCAATAATTACAGTAGCAGGAGCTAACATTCACCATGCAGCCATCTGGAGCTCTGTATCCTGTTTTGTGCAAGGAAAGGCAGATTTTCTTGTGTTTCTCACACACACACACACACACACACACACACTCCCACATGTATATAAGCAGGATTGTGATTGGATATACAGTAATTCTGTTGTTCCCTTCACAGCGTGTCCCTAGGAAAGCTCTATGTACCCTAATGATCACTTATGCTTTTCTAATCTGCTTTTGTGAACCTCTCCATCTGCCACCAAGAAAATGGGCCACGATTCAGGCATTTCCAACAAGTGAAAAAGCACTCTGTTATCCAGAAGAATGTTCCCAAATGCATTCATTCACTCGAAGCCTAATCTACACTTCGAATCCTGGAGCAGGAAAGTGTATAGCTTAACATCATTTACATTCCTCTGAGGCAGTAGTTCTCATCGATCCTCGCTCTGTAAAATACGCGCAGGAACTACTAACTTACCGTCACCATCTCTCAAATCTGAGTTTAGCAGTTGCTCCTTAAATGATATATATCTAAATATATCTAAACGTATAGACAGAGCTGTGCTCGAGACCACCTAAAGCGAGACCGAGACGAGACCGAGACCGAAGGGGGCCGAGACCGAGACGAGACCAAGACCGAAGGGGGCCGAGACCGAGACGAGACCGAGACCGAAGGTGGCCGAGACCGAGTCGAGACCGATACCAAAGGGGGCCGAGACCGAGACCAGTCATATCAACACTAAATAATATGACATGTTTTTGGTCCAATGACCAATGTAAAAAAAAACACTTGACCAACAGCATCAGATCATTACTGTGTTGTCATCCTGAATGAAATGAATTTTATTAAAAGAGTATGTAGGCCTATTTATTGTCTTATGTAAACATAAAATACGAAAATAAAACCATGATTTTAAAATGCACAGGCTATGATATTAAAATTTCTAAAAATCGAATAAATGAAAATCCATCAAACTGTATGTCCTATGTTGATGTAGTAAATGCTAACACATTTTAGATCACAAGCGACTTGCAATCAAATGATTTGCGCATGATTGGCCGATAAACAAATCTATTTATAATTATTTATCCGTCCACAGGCACGCAGCTTCAGTTGTTTGTCTGCTTGAGCAGGACACGCAAACGAACGGTTGCACTGCGCACAGTGTTCATTATTGTTACGAGTGCACATGAGACAGCAGCAAACTAACCCGGTTGAACTGCGCACAGTGTTCATATAGATCAGACCAAAACCCTTCCAGTTTAATAAAGATCGGACCAAAACGGGTTCAGTTTCATATAGATCGGACCATAACCGTTCCAGTTTTATGCTCTTTCTGCCGTATGCCCCCCGGACTTATGTATGTCCCACGTCCTTCTGTGTGCATGAGTAATTTCATTTATCGCCCATTTGTAGTTAGCCTATTAATAATTATTGTTTATATTCGTTTAATTTCGATACAAAACAATATTTTGTTGAAGTCTCTTGTAGGCTATATGAATACACTGTGGTTCATTCGTTATTAATTATTGAGTGCAATAGGCGCATGACACATGAATGGGGCTGTATGTATTTGGAGGAATTCGTTCTGTTTATTTAGTGAAACATATTTCTTTATAAACGTACCTCTTTTTTTGTAGTTCAACCAAGCCAATCAGACTATTGTCTATATGTGTTCTCGTAGTATTTGTCTGTGTATCGCCCATTCAACCATTGCCATATAGGCTCAGTGAAGTGTGATCGGTGTCTGGGTACCGCAATTAGGGTACCAACGCCCAGCGGCGTGGGATTTTGGCGACAGGAAGGCAGTTTAGGTATCAAAAACATGTAAATAGTAGTTTTATATATTGTTCGGTTTGTGATTTTGCAATTCTGAAAACGGGACAAGGTAAAATGCACGTATTTAGGAAAAGTCATGGAAGGACGTCGGCTGTAGCTTTTCAACATTATATATGTATTTTAATTACTAACCGCTGTGTGTTTTCGGACAAATTATTTATTTGTGCTCAATGTGCTGAATATAGGCTAAACGAATATATTGGCTGATTGTGCAGACATGATCGAGCATATGTTTAAGATTGAAGTATTTACGTGAATGGGTGCACGCTCTAGCGACGCTGGGGGTGGGCTTTTCTTCAAATGTAGATAGCCATTGGCGGGATAAGCCACATCAGAAAAAAACAGTCTGACTCTGGACGAAATACAGCCAATGGAAATACAGCCAGTACATGTCATACTTAAATATTTTTCTAGAAAAATTGTGGAGGATAATTTCTACGCTGGTCTCGGCTGGTCTCGGAAGAATTTACGAGTCCTTACTGTCCGAGACCGAGTCGAGACCGAGTCCAAATGTAACCGAGACCGAGACGAGACCGAGACCTTAAAAAAGTGGTCTCGAGACCGGTCTCGAGTACTACAGCTCTGCGTATAGATATCTAAATGTGCACATTCTGTAACATAATATCGTTTCATAATGTCCTATCTTTGTTGTTTTCAGTAGCAGCCTCCCAGAACCTCACCCCCCCCCCAAATTCCATCTCGATCTCATAGCAGATACAGTATGGGTCGTAACGCAGAGACCGCACGGGCAAAACACTCTACAAGCGTGCATCCGTCTCTCACACCGTCTCTCACCCCGTCTCTCACCCCGTCTCTCACCCCGTCTCTCACCCCGTCTCTCACCCCGTCTCTCACCCCGTCTCTCACACCGTCTCTCACCCGTCTCTCCCGTCTCTCACCCCGTCTCTCACCCCGTCTCTCACCCCTCACCCCGTCTCTCACCCCGTCTCTCACCCCGTCTCTCACCCGCTCCGGGTTCAAAGGGAGCGTGTACAGTCATTTGTGTTACGACGGGAGCAGTGCTGCTGAAGGATTCCTTGATCCGTATCCTCAGAACACACGGAGCAGAGGGGCCTGGATTCTGCCTTCATGCACACAGCTACTCAATATGTCAGCCTCCGCTATGACTGGTTTTTCAGTGTATTCTCTCCCAGGTGACTCCGTGAAGCAAAGAGGAGCACGGCGCTGGTTCCAAACCCACTGCAGAACCATCAGAATTGTTTTCATGTGGATTCCGGTTCTCTGAATATGGAACAATTGCTGTGTCTTTCCTTCTTTCTGATGCAAAACTACCCACTCGGTGAAGTTTTACAAGTCGTTAGCGCCATATTTTCTGACTTGATAAACGGAAGTTGCCCTTTAAGGAAACAGCCAACGTTTTATAAGTGAGTGAATGACATTCAAGAGCGCTGTTACTCCCAAAAATAAAATGTTACAGGCATCTCCCTAAAGATCGCAACAACACACTTATTTTTCTATGTCGCTGGTCGTTCTTTTCTATTTAATAAAGGCGATATCTCCACATCCACACATTAATATACAGAACCAGTCACACATTCTAGGTAAGGCCGTACAAAATGTTGACTGGTTCTGACATCTTCAATGAGGAAAATTGACACAAGATGGGTGCCAATCTGATCTAGTCCCTATAACCTTTGACCTTTGTTTAACCCCATCATGTTGAATAACTCCCCAAATGACTTCCTATGGGAGAAACTGAGATGCATTGTTTTAAATGGGGAAACACATTGCTTGGCTCATTAAACGTCTGTACAGAGGACCTGAGTGAAACCAACCACACGCATAAAGTCCTCAAGAGTGACCTTCGTAGAGATTCTATTAATTCCCGGAACACTATAAAACATTTCAGTGAAATAATAAACTGATTTGAAAAACAGACAGACAGACAGTGATCTTTTGATTCCTGCGTCACGCTGTTATTCCGTGATGTGTTTTTTCTCTGTCAGCTCCCGTAGAGCCTAATGTGTGCTAACAGCTAAGTGGCAACCGACCTCTCAGACAATTTGGGCTCTCCGGGGAAAATGTCTGAAAACAAGTCGTGTCGGGTGGTCTTCCGCCGCGACACATTCAGTCAACTCTGTTCGCCGTTCACGTCTGCGACGTATTCTAATCGCCTAACGCCCGGGAAATGCAGAGCGGCGCGTGCATGGCCACGTGCACCGAGGCAGAGACCCACGCGAGACACCCGGTTGCCTAGAGACCCGCCCCGCCCCGGGCGAAAGCTAGCGCGCTCTAAAGTGAACACGCTGACTCCTCCCCCCTCTACTAAATGTACATCTCTGGGAACACGCTGACTCCTCCCCCCTCTACTAAACGTATAGGCAGGAGAGATTTACGCCGGAGCTGCGGAGCTAAAGTGCCCGGCTGGGTGGTCAATAAGAGGTTAAAGTGAACCAAGAAAGCGCTAAGTGCCTTCCATTAGGCCCGCTGACGGCTATAACTGCACTCAGGTTTTATGTTTGCCCGGGACGACCCCACATCATCCACTGACTATGGCTGTAGTTACATACAACAACCAGAGAGAATGTATATATATATATATAGAGAGAGAGAGAGGGAGACAGAGTGAGGTAGGTGGACGCATTCCCACAGACTGGGATCCAGGGGGGGTGAATAGCTACCAACCTGTGCAGGACTGACACACGCTTACATGTAGCTCTAAATGTGCAAGCAGGCCGTGTGTGTCTGTCTGTATGTCTGTCTGTATGTGTCTGTGTGTGTGTGTCTAGTGGAAGGCATGTGTCTGTATTATTGAGGAAGCTTCCCCACTGCCTTAGCTGTGTTCCACTATTGTCCAGGTCAGAGGGCTGTTTCTGAGCCTCTGATTTAAGGGGGAACCCCCTCTCGCCCAGGAGCGCGGCCTGCTTCTCTCGTTAACACTCTGACACCCACACTTCCAGCCCTCCTGACATGAGGCCCCCAGCACCTCAACCCCATATGAGAGCTTAGACCTCCAGAACACATCACAGAGACCTGCCTGTAGACCTCCAGAACACATCACAGAGACCTGCCTGTAGACCTCCAGAACACATCACAGAGACCTGCCTGTAGACCTCCAGAACACATCACAGAGACCTGCCTGTAGACCTCCAGAACACATCACAGAGACCTGCCTGTAGACCTCCAGAACACATCACAGAGACCTGCCTGTAGACCTCCAGAACACATCACAGAGACCTGCCTGTAGACCTCCAGAACACATCACAGAGACCTGCCTGTAGACCTCCAGAACACATCACAGAGACCTGCCTGTAGACCTCCAGAACACATCACAGAGACCTGCCTTTAGACCTCCAGAACACATCACAGAGACCTGCCTGTAGACCTCCAGAACACATCACAGAGACCTGCCTGTAGACCTCCAGAACACATCACAGAGACCTGCCTGTAGACCTCCAGAACACATCACAGAGACCTGCCTGTAGACCTCCAGAACACATCACAGAGACCTGCCTGTAGACCTCCAGAACACATCACAGAGACCTGCCTGTAGACCTCCAGAACACATCACAGAGACCTGCCTGTAGACCTCCAGAACACATCACAGAGACCTGCCTGTAGACCTCCAGAACACATCACAGAGACCTGTCTGTAGACCTCCAGAACACATCACAGAGACCTGCCTGTAGACCTCCAGAACACATCACAGAGACCTGCCTGTAGACCTCCAGAACACATCACAGAGACCTGCCTGTAGACCTCCAGAACACATCACAGAGACCTGCCTTTAGACCTCCAGAACACATCACAGAGACCTGCCTTCTCCCTACTACCCGGGGCTCTGAAGTAACATCAAAACCCACAGGTCCAACTGCCAACTTCATCTTCATTCCGCTGGCTTGAGCGTGAAATGATCTTCCTGTAATAATTGACTGAGACGTGATCTGACTTCCTGTGGCACTAGTAAGCTGCTCCTGCAGATCAAGAGGAGAGATCAATCGAGATCTAACAGGATGAAACTCCGTCCATATGTGGGTTGTAAATGCACAATAAATGTACCTTTCATCTCATGGAAAATGTGTGGTTGAAATTTCTGTACAGTCAAGTGTGCTCCACAGATACGCAGGTCTTCATCTGGCTTGGTGTGTGTCTGGAGGTCAGAAATATCAGAGATCCTCTAACTAACAACTCCAAGTGTTTTAAGAATGTGCTTAACACACTTGAGTGATGTCATGTGTAAAGGAAATCATTCTCCACATAAAAATACTACACATACACACACACACACACACACACACACGCACACAAATATTTACACCAGACGAAAAAGCTGTGTGGTGACACAGGATAGTCAGTCTTTGAAGAACGTAGGGGCCTCTCTAACTCTTTCAAATGTTGCCTTCCATCAGCCCCGATTTTCAGCCTGTCACAGCTTTATCCATGGTCTCTGTGAAAAGCAACGAGCAGCAAACGGGGAGGACAAAGAGATTACAGTAGTCACAGAGATGGAACATAAAGGGAGAATTGAGATGGATAGAGACAAAGAGAGAAAATAATGACACATTGGCCTGTTACAAGTGATTCTGTGAGAGATTCCAGCGCTATCTATCTATCTGACTTTAAGTCTGATCTTTGTAGCGGTCTCCAATATGAAACGGTCATACGGCCATTTGTCTTGGGTCACCCTCAACTGAGGAACGGATTAATACACGATGCATATTAACTGTGCTTGGTTATTTTGCCCCTTAAAGGACATTCTGCAATTATCAAGTTCCACTGTACTGACTTAAAATAGACGTTAATTCTTCACACGTTCATCTTCCTTCAGAAGTGAACTGATAGAAACTCTACATCATTTTCAACCCCCTCTCTCACACAATTCCGTTTTTAATAAACTTTGCCGGATAATTACCAGAATAAATGCCATTTCCCATCAGCCAGATTGTGTCCATTATCGTCACCAGAATGTTTTCCTCCGTCGTACATCACAACGCTCACCTCTAGTTCCCTTAGCAACCAAGAAAGTGTCCCGCTTATTTCCCGCTCCTTCTCTATCCCCTTTTTCTCTCTCTCTCCGTCTTAATCTGTCTCTCTCTCTCCATCATCGCTCTCTCGCACACGCCATCTCTCTCCTTTGCTCTCTCGTCTTTCGCTTTTCCTCCTGTCATCACAGTCATTACCTGGCCTTTCTGTCTTATAAACACGGCTGAGATTGAAATTCCTCTCACCGGGGCCACAGGGTCAAGTGGTCCAAAGCAGGAATTGCTCAGAAAGCTCCTTGTTTAAGACATAACGGCATTCTTCTGCTCCTGGCCTCCTCTTCCTGCACCACCTTCTTCACACAAGTCCAACCTCACCTCCAACCCAACACCCCCCATACACACACACACACACACACTCACACTCACACTCACACTCACACTCACACTCACACTCACACTCACACACACACACACACACACACACACACACACACACACTCACACTCACACACAGACACACACACACACACTCACACACAGACACACACACAGACACGCGCACACACACACACACACACACACTCATTTAACTGATCATCTGTGTCTTCCGGTTTGTTCCTCACTGAGTGTGTATGTCAGCAGGTCATTCAGATCCCGTATTTATTATTCCATGTTATTTGAAACTACTGTTTACCTAAACAGGGCAACGCAATCAAAATGCACTTTCTCATTGTCAGGAAACCCGACAGAGAGTAGAGACGCACAAAGGCATGTATGGACATTGTAACTAAAGCCAGAGACAATAAACAACAGGTTAACTGCAGTTTGGCCCAGTCCAAAGACTGGCTAATAAAACGGCTCCATGACACTTACAACAGGTCAAAGGTGAAGTGCTCAGTCGTTTTTCAGAGAGTTATTCACTTTGAGAGCTGCAGCTGTGCTCTACAATAAGCCCATCAGGGTTTGAAGTCAACTGAAACTCCAAATGAACCGGCTTCCCAATAATCATAAACCACCCTATTTGAAATGTTGACCTCAAAAATTAAGATGATGAACTTAACTCACTACTGACCTCACTACTGACCTCACTACTGACATCACTACTGACCTCACTACAGACATCACTACTGACCTCACTACAGACATCACTACTGACCTCACTACAGACCTCACTACTGACCTCACTACTGACCTCACTACTGACCTCACTACTGACCTCACTACTGACCTCACTACTGACCTCACTACTGACCTCACTACTGACCTCACTACAGACATCACTACAGACATCACTACTGACCTCACTACTGACCTCACTACAGACATCACTACAGACATCACTACTGACCTCACTACAGACATCACTACTGACCTCACTACTGACCTCACTACTGACCTCACTACTGACCTCACTACAGACATCACTACTGACCTCACTACTGACCTCACTACAGACATCACTACAGACATCACTACTGACCTCACTACAGACATCACTACTGACCTCACTACTGACCTCACTACAGACCTCACTACAGACATCACTACTGACCTCACTACTGACCTCACTACTGACCTCACTACAGACATCACTACAGACATCACTACAGACATCACTACTGACCTCACTACAGACATCATTACTGACCTCACTACAGACATCACTACTGACCTCACTACTGACCTCACTACTGACCTCACTACAGACATCACTACTGACCTCACTACAGACATCACTACTGACCTCACTACTGACCTCACTACAGACATCACTACTGACCTCACTACAGACATCATTACTGACCTCACTACAGACATCACTACTGACCTCACTACAGACATCCCTACTGACCTCACTACTGTCCTCAGCTGTTATAAATGAATGTGCATTAAACAGAACAGGCCTTGATTTCATAATGCTTTTTAAGAGGGAGGGGGGGCAATATAATATGAGTAATACTACAATGTAAGTATTATAATCTAAAATGTGTACTCTAAGACATTCTATAGCAACAATCTGCCTGCCTGTGTTAAGCAGAAAGGGCACAGATTATTGTGTTTCCCAGTTCACATCCCTCAGGGTTCTGTCTTCATTCTCCTACCAATATGAGACGCAAACAAGTTGACGAGTTCACAGAAAACAAAGATGTGACAGGACCCCATACCGAGGAGAGAAAGAGGAAGGAGGTGAGAGGGAGACTACGTGTAATGTGTGATGATAACAGGGAAGTTCTCTCTACTACTGATTAAAAGGGAGGTGAGTTGAGAGGAGGCGCAGTCAGACTCCATGCTGTGACCCTGTCACTCAAAACCCCCCCAAACCCACAAACTGACACTAATGACTTATTTACATGTCTCCTCGTGAACCCACAAACATCTCTGCGTATGCATATGGCCTGCACGTGTTCGCAAAAACCCACGTGAAGATCTGACGACACGTTCCTCTCGCACGCACACACACGCACGCACACGCACGCACACGCACACACGCACACGCGCACACACACACACACACACACAGAAGCTGGGAGTTTTGAATTAGATCATTTGGTTGCAGGTGTCTGATCTTCAGATCATCTTATCTCCTGGGTCTGGGTTCGCCCAGCCACACTGAACACAACGGGCCTTTGGTTAATAACAGTTGATAGGAATATGATTAGACATGTCATTACCAACAACCCTGGGCCGTACGCTAACACTCTCAGATATGAATGTGCCTTGATACGATTCAATATTGCATTAACTAACCACACTCCTCTCAATTCTACGCTTCACCTCCTTCCCACTAAGAGGTTGTGGGTTCATAAATTATACCAACTTAATGACCTGAATTTGCATAAAAAAGAATTATGATAATAGTAGAAATATGCCTCTACTATATTAAACAACGCAGGCTAAACGCACATGGAGGCAGGTGCTTGGGCTGTTGGGTCCTTAATCAAGCATGGCAGGTTTACTTGTTTTATTTGTATTATTAGCTTTGTTTTCCCATAAAGGAAACCCATGAGGAATGAGACACACACACACACAGACACACACAGACAACACGGCCAGGCGACTGGGTCAGAGCATCTCTGAAATGACGTACTCCCGGTCAGCAGTGGTCTACGTTGACCAATGGCCAGTCCACCATGACAGCAATACCTTCAACCAACATCCATGTGGAATCAAACCGGGTGAATAAAGTCAGCAACATGACAAATCTTACGTTGGACTGGAGGCCAGAGAAGAAGAAACGAACACAGAATCGACGCTGTTACCAAATCAACCTGTATTGTTTCTAAGCGACAGTTGTAATGGCTCAGATGATTGGACAATCACAAGATATGACACACCTGCCAAACAGGTGGTCCGCGAAACAAAATATGCAGCGATAGAAACATGAATCTTCAAAAAGAGCAACACACACTCTCAACGGTGAAACCCGTCATGGCAACCGAAGACCTTGAAGAGAAAATTGAGCTCTAGAAATACAAACATCAACGTGAAAACAGAATAATTCCCATTGAGTTGGTTCACTTGTGTGCTTCTAAGCCCTTGTGAAGTATTCCCTTAAATCCGACAGCAGATCCACTCTTGTTGGTTGTCGTAGCGATTGGGATGAATCAGTGCTGAGGGCAGCGAATCAGACTACGGTATATTGACTGACTTTTACGTGGGCCCCAAATCAGACTGGTGCTAAAATAACTTAAGCTGGAATTAAAATGTAAAGTGGCTTAAGCCTGATTTCCTGTCCATGTTACTTACTGTGTGTGTGTGTGAGTGTGAGTGTGAGTGTGTGTGTGTGTGTGTGTGTTGTGTGTGTGTGTGTGTGTGGTAAGTACGCCAGACTCAGCTAGTCAACACAGGCTGGTCTGATGCTAGAATCTGCTTTGACTCTCTGCCCTGAAAAGCTAAATCAGTACTGCCTGTTTACACAGTCCAAGCTGCCACCTCACAGCTCCTGGAGAGCCCCCTGTCGTCAACACACACACACACACACCGGAAGACTCTGCTGGGCACAGGTCAACGATGTGATGGTTAATGGTTGTCATGGAAGCGTTAGGAATGAGACCATGCTCCTAGTCCCGCGTATTCCATGACGATCGTTTTCACAAGTCTGACCTCTAGAACACGCCTCGACCTGAGACGCCTTCTGGTCCTGCACACACACACACACACACGCGCGCACACGCGGACACACACACACACACACACGGGTAAGTTTTGATGCCAGTCTGGGAATGGCGAGGCAAAGTCCAGATGACAGCGGTAATATAATATATAAATATATATAAACAGTGTGTGACTGTCTTCTCTAAACAACTCTATTAGCCAGGTTCTGCTGTCTGTAAACAAATGAGCAGGTCTTGGTTACACCCGCTGCCACCATGGGATTAGATTGACACTTGTCGTCCACGGATCCAGTCCGTATCAATCGCTCACTCATCCCAGGACACACTGACGCCCTTCTGTCTGCAGACCAAACACACTGACGCCCTTTTAACTGCAGACCAAACACACTGACGCCCTTCTGTCTCCAGACCAAACACACTGACGCCCTTCTGTCTCCAGACCAAACACACTGACGCCCTTCTGTCTCCAGACCAAACACACTGACGCCCTTCTGTCTCCAGACCAAACACACTGACGCCCTTCTGTCTGCAGACCAAACACACTGACGCCCTTTTAACTGCAGACCAAACACACTGATGCCCTTCTGTCTCCAGACCAAACACACTGACGCCCTTCTGTGTGCAGACCAAACACACTGACGCCCTTTTAACTGCAGACCAAACACACTGACGCCCTTCTGTCTCCAGACCAAACCCACTGACGCCCTTCTGTCTCCAGACCAAACACACTGACGCCCTTCTGTCTCCAGACCAAACACACTGACGCCCTTCTGTCTCCAGACCAAACACACTGACGCCCTTCTGTCTGCAGACCAAACACACTGACGCCCTTCTGTCTGCAGACCAAACACACTGACGCCCTTCTGTCTCAAGACCAAACACACTGACGCCCTTCTGTCTCCAGACCAAACACACTGACGCCCTTCTGTCTCCAGACCAAACACACTGACGCCCTTCTGTCTCCAGACCAAACACACTGACGCCCTTCTGTCTGCAGACCAAACACACTGACGCCCTTTTAACTGCAGACCAAACACACTGATGCCCTTCTGTCTCCAGACCAAACCCACTGACGCCCTTCTGTCTCCAGACCAAACACACTGACGCCCTTCTGTCTCCAGACCAAACACACTGACGCCCTTCTGTCTCCAGACCAAACACACTGACGCCCTTCTGTCTGCAGACCAAACACACTGACGCCCTTCTGTCTCAAGACCAAACACACTGACGCCCTTCTGTCTCCAGACCAAACACACTGACGCCCTTCTGTCTGCAGACCAAACACACTGACGCCCTTCTGTCTGCAGACCAAACACACTGACGCCCTTCTGTCTGCAGACCAAACACACTGACGCCCTTCTGTCTGCAGACCAAACACACTGTCAGTCATCCACATTGCTGTTCTGGCCTGTGCTGTAGTATCTTCTTTCACACATCACAATCTGTCCAGAAGCACTTGTCTGTGTGTAACCGATCAACATTTTTTTGCCCAGGCTGTTTGTTTTATGAGAAAGACACACACACACACAAAGAATACTTCAGAGGCTTTTGCCTCAGCCAAGGCTGGTAGCAATTTGAAGAAAAGCTTGAACTTTTATACCAACGTTTTTTATGTGCATACTGTATTGTTTGAACTGCGCTAAAATACTCCACAAACTGCACTGGAAGTAAAAAATAACAGAGACAGAAAAAAGACATGTTGTTCATAGCAGAGCTATAAAGTTATACGCAACGTGGCCAAAGCTCAACAGTGTGCTTTGCAGAGCTATTGCTAACAGGGGACACAGGGGGAATATTGTGTTTAGCGAAGACTTACCTCTGCATAAACATGAAGCCTCTTTCAGCAGTGCACTCGTTAAATGGGAATACTGTACTATAGTGGCAGAGGGAAATAGCACCGTTCTGTCCAAACATTTTAAATGGAAATTAATACTGAGTATAAATAGCAATAACTCCGAAGTGCTTCAACATCCTATGGATATCTGTTGCCTATTGGCCAGTACGGCTCTCAGCTGTGTCTATATCTGTTGCCTATTGGCTAGTACGGCTCTCAGCTGTGTCTATATCTGTTGCCTATTGGCTAGTACGGCTCTCAGCTGTGTCTATATCTGTTGCCTATTGGCTAGTACGGCTCTCAGCTGTGTCTATATCTGTTGCCTATTGGCTAGTACGGCTCTCAGCTGTGTCATATCTGTTGCCTATTGGCCAGTACGGCTCTCAGCTGTGTCCATATCTGTTGCCTATTGGCCAGTACGGCTCTCAGCTGTGTCCATATCTGTTGCCTATTGGCCAGTACGGCTCTCAGCTGTGTCCATATCTGTTGCCTATTGGCCAGTACGGCTCTCAGCTGTGTCCATATCACACACTAACTACTGCACAGTGAAGACAAGCTCCTTCTGGTCATTAATAAACCATGAAATGTAAATATTTTCAGAAGTCCATGGAGAGAACATCCACAGGCCTACAGTGATGATAGTCAGATAGTCAGTCAGCAGTCAGCCAGTCAGTTAGTCAAAGAGAAGGAGGAGTTTGGAGAAAGAAAGGCAAACACACGTTTGCTTACACACCACAAACACACACACACACACACACACACGCACACACACAATCAATCATGTAACACATGAAACAGACACACACACACACACACGAGGAGGACTAGGTTGGTCTCACCGGAAGCTTTGACCATCAAGGTGAAGCTCTGTTCAAGGCCTTGGGCAAAGCAAGGCTGTCATGAAAATAACTGTTGTCAGGTGAAGTAAGTAGCTGGACGGGGAAGCAAAGCGTTGAAAGGTTCCCCAAGACCTTGGGTTTGAGAGTTCATGTAATCCTACCAGTAAAATGTTAGCCCACATGACTTGCTTGGCTTCAACCAGGCACACATAATCCAAATGGCTGTCAAACCACCAGCACGTCGTTCTCATTTCCACACTGGTTACGGAAAATGCCCAAAACGCTGTTGTTGCGAGGTTGATGGTGAGAAGTTGTTCCTGTAGATGTGCCGTGGATAAACGTGGTTGTGCAATATGAAGTGACAAACGTGACCATTGTCCTAGTCAGAAATCAGTTCAACACCTTCCAGTACTTTCTGGATTCATTTGTGAAAGACCACTGACAGGAACCAGTCGTTCAAAATGTGTTTCTTTGGCGGCCATTTATAAAAGTCTAAACAAACTGCAAGGTACAGCATGGATTGGCTTACTTAGAATAAATATTGTACATCTCACTCCCCATCTGCTCTATTTCTCCTCCCCTCTATCCTCTACTTTCTGGGGTTTGAACCTGTGGTATTTAGTATGGCTGTTCACCTTACCGTCCAGCCCATCCACCACAGATGGCATTAGAGTGTCCAAGCAACCAATCGTCACGCTACCAGCTAGCCACTAACAAACCCAAATAGCATTAGCAACACAGGACAAAGGGCGTCAGCGTATCAAACATTGGCCATTAGGTCTTCACAAGCTGTAGCTTGCCCCGTATCTACCTGCTGTGCACAGCAGCGTGTGTGTGTGTGGCCAATTAAGGCTTCAGGTGAATACAAACATCTAATTAAGATGAACAATACCCATCGGTTTCAATTTGCGAGCACCAGGTGAACGACCGCATGTCCTCGGAGAATGTGAACCAATCGAAGAAGCGTAAACGTGTAGAGGTGTCTCCGAGGAGACGGACCAAACGCTCAGAGAGCATGTTTCATGTCGCCACAAGGTGTCTAGTAAAAAACACTCGGCAGAGCTAGCAGTTTGATTGGAGGGCCCAATAAAGCTCTGTTGGGGGGGGGACTTCCTATAGATGTCATTGCAGTGTCTTCAGGATGGTCAAAGTGAATGCCACCTGGTTTCCCATTGTATGAACGGGGAACACGACAAGACGTGCCACAGAAACGTCTGGCCATCCCAGATGTGATACACACAGCAAGTTCCCTCTCTGGGTGTCTCGTCTTCATGACAGAGAATAAATAGGAACATAACCGTTCTAAACTACTGCTTTGTTCTCGTTCTCACACAGGGCAAGCTCTTTTACTCTCGAGCGAACATGGCCTGGTGTTAATGACTAATCAATGAGCAACTGCCAATATCTCAACCCAGGTAAACACACAGGAGAACTCAGTCTACCTTCATCCCAAGCCTTAGGCCCGTAAACACAAAGCTGAAAATGACATTTAAGTGCTGTGACTGGAACCTCCGAATTACTCTTTCTAACATGAGTTCACATAAAAGCTGTAGTCAGAAAGTTTGGCAATTAGTCAGAAGATGAATATCAAGTTATTTAAATTGAGGTGGGTTACATTTTAAGGGCAAAATATCACATCACATTCAAGAAAACACCTTAAGTGGTCTCATGGCACAACAGGCCTGTCCAGGAAGAAACAATTACATACTTAGGATGGTCTCAGGTGTTTCTCACTTAATATGAAGTATTACAATTGGTTGAAATTGGTTTTGCAATTTGCAAAGTGTAGGCAGGGATTAATTGTGTATCGCATAAATAATATGGAACCATTTAGTGTAGCATACTCTGTTCTGAGGAGAGGCAACATTCACCACGTCATCTGGAATGTGTCAAAATAAAACCGCAGGTAGTGATGTCATGCATCCTCTCAAATTTAAAGCATTTTCTGGTTATTCCTCATCAACGGCAAGAATTTCAGGGTGTCCGTGTCTTCTATTGTATTTGCGGTCCCTAAAACAGTTTCTATTACTAGTGTAGACAAACTTCTGTAAGTTGACTTTTCTGGGGAGAGTATTCACATTGTCTTAAGATCTGTACTGTGCCAGAAGTTTTCCCACTTGTCTCATGTTTTTAAACAGGATTCACAGAACCTTTTCTAAGATGATTTTTGAATACAGGTACCATAAATTGAAGTCATTTCTCTGTCAGAGGTAACTCATGACAACAATAGAAGTCACTTCCTGTTGTTTGTGAGTTGTCACTTCCTGTTGTTTGTGAGATGTCACTTCCTGTGTTGTTTGTTTGTTAGGAGTAATGACAAACCTCCTCAGGAGGAACTCCCCGGCATCTCTCATTCATAACTTCACTCTTCAAAGTCAAATCTGAGGCCTTGTTCTTTTGTCTACATGTCCTATTTTTATTCCCAATTAAAATGTGATTATGTGAACTGTGATTCTTTGAAGTTTCACTCCCACATAAAACGCAGAGGAATACTCAAATCACAAAGCACATAGAAGGAACTCAGACTCTTTCATTTCCGTCAAGTAATTATTTGCAGTGATCACAGAGCATTATTTCATCTCACCCTCTCCTCCACAATCTGGTCCTGTTTAGTGTCACTCTCTGCAGGCTGCAATGATGCACCAAAGACCAGAACACTGAATGGACCAAAGACCAGAACACTGAATGGACCAAAGACCAGAACACTGAATGGACCAAAGACCAGAACACTGAATGGACCAAAGACCAGAACACTAAATGGACCAAAGACCAAAACAAACACTGAATGGACCAAAAAGAGTGTCAGTCACAAGCAGCCTGAGATCCACATTCTGTCTGTCTCTCTCTATATCCCTCAGTTCGTCTGCTTGTCTGTCTGCCTGTTTCTCTCTATATCCCTCAGTTCGTCTGTCTGTCTGTCTGCCTGTTTCTCTCTATATCCCTCAGTTCGTCTGTCTGTCTGTCTGCCTCTCTCACTGTGTGTCTGTATCTGTCAGCTCTGGAGAACGCTGTACGTAATAATATCTCGATACCCGCTACATTGCCAAGTCAGCAGCCTGGTAGGCAAACCTGGAGCCGGATTGACCCAGTCTAACATGAGGAGGCCGCGCTGCAATCAAAAACAGACTCAGAAGGAGGGCCGGCGCCTCCCCTTTCTCCCTGCAAAAGCGCCATCATCCTCCATTTTTGATTAATTGGCTCCTCAGTCGGCCCAGCTGCCCCAGCCGGCGGCCCAGAGTCTGCCCCGACAGGGCTCACAGAGCCGGGGTGGGGGAGGTGGAGGGGGCCTGGCACACCAGGACTCCCACTGGGGGCCATTGTGAGGGTGGGGTGTTGTCTGTGTCCGTGGGGTGTTGGGTTAAAGTCATCGGGGTTCGTTCAAGAACTCAGTAGCGACCATCGCTATTTCACCCACTGAATGAACACCACAAAAAATGATTGAGTCATTCAGTATAAAAACTAAAGCAGCCTCATGGTGCCAGAGCAGAGAACTATAATTCAGACACCAGAGAGATTCTGGGGTGCTTCAGTGGTTGGATACGGGGTACGTGGGTGTGACAGAGACGGAGTACGATGGGATCTGGTTCTGCAAGCAGAGCCACTAAGGCACCCTCATTAGTGTAGCAGCTAGCCTAGCATGAGGTACTGAGCTTCAGCACAATGGGGAACAGAGCAGAACCATAAGGTCCAGGAGGAACAACAAGGAGGGAGATGGTGAGGTGAGAGACGGGAGGAGAGAGATGGGAGAGTGGAAAGGAGGGGGAGAGAGAGGGAGGGAGAGAGAGAGGGAGAGAGAGGTGGAAGATGGAGAGAGGGAGAGAGATGGAAGGAGGGGGAGGTGGGGAGTAGGGGAGGTGAGGGAGGAGGGGAGGAGGGGAGGTGGGGAGGTGGGGAGTAGGGGAGGTGGGGAGGAGGTGGGGAGGTGGGGAGGATTGGAGGTGGGGAGGTGGGGAGGAGAACGAGGCATTGTGTCTCTTCTTCAATGCCTAACGTGACACAATTGTGCTGAGCCTCTCCTTTCTCAAATATGAGGTCTGCCTCCCCTGCCTGCTCCTCCAGAGGGGAGGAGAGAGGAGCATACAAGAGTAACCACCACCCCCCCTAACCAGAACTGAGGGAAAATGCTCAACTGACTCCAGACCAGTGTCTAGGGGCAACTTCACCCTAAGCCACAAAAGACAGACTAGAGAGAAAAGGAGAGAGATGAACAAAGAGGAGAGGAGAGTGAGGGAGGAGAAAGAGGGAGAGGAAAGGGGAGGAAAAGAGAGATAGATGCAGAGGGACTTTCCATCGTGGTCTCTCCAAACATTCTGGCCCTGTTCATATTAACCTCCATGTAGAGGGTCTCACAACAGAGAGAGAAGGGGGAGGGAAAGGGAGGGGGGAGAGGGTGGGACTGTAAACGCATGCATATTTGTACTGAACCAGTGAAACGAAGCCAGAGATTGGATGAGAGATTTCAGAGGACATAACAGAGTAAGAAAGAGCGGAGCAGTGAGCTGGAACCTACAGAGACGAGGTTCACTGTTTCATTTATGTGATGTGTTTATAATTTGGGTTTCCTGCGTTTCACTGACAACTTTCTCTCAGGGCTTGAAACAATCTTGAGATTGTAGCTAAATCCAATTATATTCCACGCAGGTTACTTCCTTCTGCCAAGGCAGCAAACAGTTTACCATAGAATGTAAACAGAGGAGAAAAATAACTAGAAACATCAGTGGAATATTTTCAAGAAACCAAATTAAAAAAGTTACATGAATAACTGCCATGATTTTGTGTTACGCTATTTGAAATGCTTTTCGTCTCAGTTTCTCTTCCTGTTTAGACTGTTCCTCTAATCAGCAACTGAAAGCTGTTTGTGTGGATATGTTTTTAATGCATGTATGTTTACGTTTTCTTCCTTCCTGTTGTGTGTGTGTGTGTGTGTGTGTGTGTGTGTGTGTGTCTGTGTGAGTGTGTGTGTGTGTGTGTGTGTGTGTACTTGTACAGGTGTGGTGTGTTCACAAAGTTTGTGTTTCATGATGTATGTGTGTGTAAAAGAGAATGTATAACACTGCTGGAACTGGCTCAAACACAGCTTGATGTGAGCGGAAACAAAAGCCCAATTACACTGCCTAAACCACCCTACTGTCCTGTCCCCTAAACCACCCTACTGTCTTGTCCCCTAAACCACCCTACTGTCGTGTCCCCCTAAACCACCCTACTGTCGTGTCCCCTAAACCACCCTACTGTCGTGTCCCCCTAAACCACCCTACTGTCTTGTCCCCTAAACCACCCTACTGTCGTGTCCCCTAAACCACCCTACTGTCGTGTCCCCCTAAACCACCCTACTGTCCTGTCCCCAAAACCACCCTACTGTCGTGTCCCCTAAACCACCCTACTGTCGTGTCCCCTAAACCACCCTACTGTCGTGTCCCCCTAAACCACCCTACTGTCCTGTCCCCTAAACCACCCTACTGTCTTGTCCCCTAAACCACCCTACTCTCGTGTCCCCTAAACCACCCTACTGTCGTGTCCCCCTAAACCACCCTACTGTCCTGTCCCCAAAACCACCCTACTGTCGTGTCCCCTAAACCACCCTACTGTCGTGTCCCCCTAAACCACCCTACTGTCCTGTCCCCAAAACCACCCTACTGTCCTGTCCCCTAAACCACCCTACTGTCGTGTCCCCCTAAACCACCCTACTGTCCTGTCCCCTAAACCACCCTAATGTCCTGTCCCCCTAAACCACCCTACTGTTCTGTCACCTAAACCACTCTACACAGTATAGTCTCCACTAAGAAGAGTTTCCTATGATGTCCTGAACTCCATTCTACTGACAGATATCTGTGTGCCAAATCAGAATTGTTCCCCTCTTATCATTGTTCCTGGTTTACTATCTTAGTGAAGACCAAAGTGGCGAATCATACAAATGGAAGTCATTTGGCAGGAAGAAATATGGCTTAAGGGAAGTGCTCTCTAAATAGGACAAGGAGAGACAGAGGAGAGACAGAGATAACAGTTAAAGCATCGCCGTGGTTACGATGTATCAACGTCGTCCTCCCACAATGCCCCTCACCTCCTCCATAACCCAGGCCAATCTGTCATGCTACCTGGGTGCTCTCGCTACATAGTCTCCACCCAAAGGCAGACCTTCTATCTATTGCTCTCTCTACTGCGCTCACTCACTCTCCATATGATCTCTCCATCTCTACCTCACTCTCCATCTCACACTCTCCATATGATCTCTCCATCTCCCACTCTTCCTCTCTCTTCCTCCCTCTCCCTCTCTCCATCTCCCACTCTTCATATGATCTCTCTATCTCCCACTCTTCTTCTCTCTTCCTCCCTCCCTCTCTCCCTCTCCCCAACTCCCACTCTTCATATGATCTCTCTCTCCCACTCTTCCTCTCTCTCCCTCTCCCACTCTCCAGCTGTCTCTCTCTTCTCCTGTCTCTATATATATCTCGCTCACTCAGTCTCTATCAACCTTTCTCTCTGTATTTCTCTCTGTTTCTCTCTTTCTCTCTATCTTGCAGATCCACATCAGCCTACTGAACCACATGGTTCAGCCTCAGCCTATTTACTCACACTTAATATTCCATCCCAGAAATATGGATCCAAAACTCAATCTTCCTCACAGATCAGATCCATGCACACTTCACAAAAAGTCCAATGAATGCACACACACATGCAGGCACACACACACACACACATGCAGGCACACACACACACACATGCAGGCACACACACACACATGCAGGCACACAAACATGCAGGCACAAACACACACACACACACATGCAGGCACACACACACACACACACACACACACACTAACACTTAATGCACAGTATACAGCCATACCTTACACACAGTTACACAGACCAACACACACACATGTACACACACACACACACACACACACAATCTTTCTGAGCATATGTCTGAACAAAAGGCTGGTTCTTTGCAGTGTAGTCGGCTCCAAAACAGACTTAATTAGTTCAAATCTCGGTAGAAGACTCATTAAGACCCCATCAATCACATGAATCCAGACAGGACCTCAGACAGGACAAGGTGTTACAAACGATGACAGAGTCCACACACACACACACACACACACACGCACACACATGTGCACTCGCATGTACACACACACTCATCCACTGATTCATCTGAGTGTGTAATACAGTTCCTCACTTACAAGGACCAGCAGACAGTGAAATTAATATTTCAATCAAAAGGGCTCAGAGCACTTTGTGTCCCGGCTGAGAGAGTGATAAAGGCTAAGAACAGGAACACGGAAACACATTATTCACTAGAGCCAAAATGGCTGCTGCCTTCTTGACCTCTGACTTGTGCAATATTCACGATGACAGTGTGGTATGTCACACTTCAGGGAGCTTGATTGGCATGACAGAGGGAGAAGGTGAGAGAGTAACTGGGCTGAAGTGTGACGGAGAGAGACATTCATTAGAGAGCTATAATTGATAACTTCAAGCTTGAGGTGTCTGTCTCTCTGTGATGAGAGACTCAGCCAGGAACATGTGTGGAAGTAACAGTCGAGATTTACCTGGAGGAAGGTGAAGTGTGAGGTAGAAGGAAAGATTTAACTGATGGTTTGTAAAGTGCTAGGTAGAAAGCAGAAGTATACCAGGAGGAATAAATTAGAGGTATAGAGGAATGTGGAAGCCAGACTGGAGAAATAGAGACCGTCTCTGTGAAAGCCAGCACAGTATGTGTTCCTGTGTACGGCTTTTAACACAGCAATGTAACAGTAACAGTCTGAAAGAGAATACTTTTTCACCACCACAAACAGGGAAAATGCATTTGTTCAGCTGCAGCTTATTGCATTGCCCAGGGCAGGGAGCACGCTGTAAAACCAGAAATAATTTCTTACACTAAAAGAAGCCTTCCAGGAACATAATCGTTTTCTCATACATCGTTTTTCCTGTTGTAATTCTGTTACACAAATTTTGTACATTCTAAATCTTGTTTTAAGAGCTCGTACTTCGGGGAGCATGAATTAAGATGTTCCGTTCCACATTGTGTGTGATGAGGTTTTATTTCTGGGGAGGAACTGTGGAGCAGGAAGGAGGTGCGTTGCAGGAGAAATTCCATCGTCACATGTTCATCTGGGGCATGGTAATAAGGAACCACAGGGGTCCTGTTTATATGAGCTTAATGAAGCTGTCCTAAAGAACGCCTGAAACAACATATTCCACATTGTTAACAATATTAAAACATTTATAACTGGAAGGAATGTTCTCTACTTGTCCTTGCTATTATGTGTTTGTATTTTTTAAATGTTTTTGCCTTCAACTTCGTCCCCACAGAAGCTCTCGGGTTTGGACAGAGGATTACATATCACCTATTGTGGGGTAGCTGCACCATAAAGTACAAGACAAGATTCACCACCCACAATCCCACCCACCCTCTCCACCAACCTACCCTCTCCACCCACCCTCTCCACCCACCAGCATCAGATCTCCACCCCCCCACCCTTCCCCAGGCCGCTGTCGCCTCTGCCCAGCGTCAGGCCTCCACCTCGAGGGTGTCGTGTCAGAACATGTTTGGGGGGGCGGCTAAACACTACAGAGCACCATGTTTGGGCACCACGTTCTTCATCAATTATTCCTGAGGGCCATCGGGGTGAAGGAGAAAGAAGAGGAGGCAAAGACAAAGGAGAGGAAAAAGGAAGTCAATGTGATGAGGAATAAAGTTCAGCTGTCAAGGTAACAAATACAAGAGACATGGCTGCTCAGAAGGAGAAAGATTGGAGGAGAGAGATGGAAGAAGAGAGGAGGAGGGAGGAGAAGAGGAGAGGAGAGGAGGAGAGAGGAGGGAGGAGAAGAGGAGAGAGGAGGAGGGAGGAGAGGAGAGGAGGAGGAGAGGAGGAGGGAGGAGAGGAGGGAGGAGATGGAAGAAGAGAGGAGGAGAGGAGGAGGAGAGGGAGGAGAGGAGGAGGTGAGAGGAGGAGAGAGGGGGGGAGATGGTTGTATGGTTGAGAAGAGAGCATGTGAGAAAACGGGGGAGAGAGACGGGTGTTGGGCGAGCAAAGAAACCCTGAAGTGCTCTCCTCTTCAAGCTGCCTGTTTGAATCAATCACCAGACCTCAAGTCAATTGGCTACACCCCCCCCGAACCCTGACCCCCTCTGGGGCACTAATCCATTGTGCTGGTGGCCAAGATCGGGGCACGGGACCTGGTGAGGGAAGGGGTGGATGGTGAGTCAGGCAAAGTTAACCAGAAGGCCACTTACATAGTTAAAAATAGTATGTAAGTCCCACAAAAGATCACAGGCTAACACAGCATCTCAAGGATGTCTCTCCGTGTCGTGCCACTTTAGCTAATTGTCATTTGTTAGTTGTGGAAAACTCACTGAGAACACATAATTCTCTTTAAGTATACCCAGTATACATAATAAGTGTTTTAGTTGCAAACAGCACTCACCAACACGAACATAAACTATTTAACCGATTCCACAAGCGCATTTCAAAAACAGGCACATTTGTCCTCAAGCTAAACTTTCAGCGATGCTTTAATCTTTGGACCAGCTGTTATGTTACACATATGGTACTAATAAAGTACTGTCATTCTTACGTTTGCTACAGACAAACAACTACGCTCGCGTGCGTCTTTCACGTACAGTCGGTGACCCGACTCCAGGAGCGCGTGATCATTAAACAGCAGCTTGGAGGTTCTGAGAGGAAACCTCCCTCGATGTGGATCGGATCCGGCACAAAGAGAACTCTCTGGATCAATGGAAACAACTGTAGATTCTAGAAAGAGACGGACTAATCGCCGATCCGTCTATATTAAAGGCTCAGATATTGGCTTCTGACGCAAACAGATGACTTGAGTTAATATAACGCTGATGCATGAATATCACATGCAGGACTGAATGGGAAGCTGATAGAACCGGGTCATTTGGGTGAGATGGGTGCCTGGTGCCGGTGCCATTAAATATCCTAAGTTCCTTTTCCTTAGACGTTACATGTTAGCGCCTCCAGGGCCGGCGGTGTTGGCAGAACACGAGGCTTCATGTCCCCATGTTTTTCAGGGACTTTGACGTCTCCCCAAGGCTCCGTTGATAATGCCTGGAAATCAATTTAAATAGGCTCCCGGTCTCACAGCAATTACTCTATTCTTACATGGAGGGTATTGGCTGAAACGGCCGGCTGACAGACTCTTCAGATACACACTGAGAGACTGATTAAGACGGACAATTAAGAAGGGAAGAGATAGCTATTTTTACCAGCGAGTCACAGATCCTAGAGCCGCACACTGCTATCATCTTCTCCCAATTATACCGGCGGAAAGCAAATGGGCATACGAGAGAGACAAAGGGAGTGTGAATGGGACAGAATGAGAGACAGAATGAGAGACAGAATGAGAGACAGAATGAAAGAGGAGGGAGATAGAAAGCAGGGGTGAAAGAGAGAAGGAGAGAGACAGAAAGATAATGTGACAGGACGAGAAAGAGAGCAGAGGGAGAGGTATTTGTTAATTTGGAAAATAACATTTTGTACTGCAGTGTCTGTCTCTATGTCTATGTTCTAGCATGTCTCACTCTTTGCTTCTCTCTCCTGTCTCTCTGTCTCCCTCCTGTCTATCTGTCTGTTTCTCTCTCCTGTCTCTCCGTCTCTCCCTCCTGTCCCTCTGTCTCTCTCTCTCACTCCTGTCTCTCTCTCTCTCACTCCTGTCTCTCCGTCTCTCCCTCCTGTCTCTCTCTCTCTGTCTCTCTCACCTGTCTCTCTCTCCTCTCTCTCTCTCTCCTGTCTCTCTGTCTCTCTCTCCTGTCTCTCTGACCTCTCTCTGTCTCTCTCTCCTGTCTCTCTCTCTAGGTCTTCCCCCTCTCTCTCCATCTCTACCCACTGCTTAAGCTTTCTAAACAGGCAGCAATAGGAGAAAAATAAACAGAGAGTAAAGATTTCTTTCTAGAGTTAATTGGAGGAGTATGTGTGAGTGAAAGGGCAGAGTGTGTGAACATTGTGGCCAAGAGCATTTAGGTCTGTTTCAAAGAAAACCAAAACCTGCCACCGTGCGCTGCACACACACACACACACACACACACCACACACACACCAAAACCTGCCACTGTGCCCTGCACACACACACACACACACACACCACACACACACACACCAAAACCTGCCACTGTGCCCTGCACAGACACACACACACCACTCACACAAACCAAGCACACCTCTTTCAGGATCTCTTATTGACTTCCTTTGAAGACAGAACCAAATATTAAGAGACATTAAAGATGTAGGATATGAAAGTAATGGGAGACATACATGAACATGGGGAAATGTTAACAGAAGTGGTCCTTGTGTTGTCCTGTTTGCACTGTGGAGGAGATATGTGTGAGATGTGTCCCAACCGGTACACTGTACACCTTACCGTGCCCTACACCATAGAGTCTGATCAAAAGTAGTGCACAATGTAATGGGTGATAGGGTCAATGAAAACACTTAAATAAAGCTCTCCCATCCCAGGGGACAACATTTAGGCTCCCCCAGGTAGACGAGACTAACGTTGGAAAGGCTTCTGAAATCAAAATGAAAATAAATCCCTTCCTCCTCCTCCTCTTCCTCCTGCAGGCCTCACACACTAAGTTCCCTGCTGGAGGAAGGGTACGAGGTGAAGGCCGTTGCTGAGGGGTTGATGTCAGAGCTGCCGCAACCTTGAGTTGAAAGCCCCCCCCCCCCGGGCCCCCTGGGGCCCCCTGGGGTTCAGACCCTTTTCTAGCGAGCACACTTAGAGGAGCCAAACAGGGTTGAGGACTGAACCCTCTCCTGGAGGCCTGATGCTCTGGGTTTGTTTTTCAATTGGACCCTATGGACGGGGGGGGGTACCACAGCAGCGGATGTGGTGATTGGTGCGTTCATATAATGCGTCCCCAGAGTGGAACTGCCAGAAAGAGAATGAACGCCAGACGGTAATAGAACCTCTGAGAAAATGTGAAGAGTGTGGAATCGCCTGTGGCTAAAACGTTCCAGTGAGAAACTATGCGTTTCCATTTTGCAAACATAAAAATACTTGAGGTTGTGGTGTGAAGAGAGAAGAAATAGAAAGGAGAAGCGTTCCTCCTCCTTGTCTGGTTCTCGTTGAATTCATACAGGAAATGTCTCATTGTGCACAGCCAGGTGATGAGAGAGAGAACGTAGAATAATGTCTGGGAAAAGCTCTGCGAAGCTTTGTGAAGCTCTGTGAAGCTCTGTGAAGCTCTGCGAAGCGCTCTGTGAAGCTCTGCGAAGCTCTGCGAAGCGCTCTGTGAAGCTCTGCGAAGCTCTATGAAGCTCTGTAAAGCTCTGTATTCTCCTGGAGCAAAAGCTCTTGCCAGGGTCTCGTACCTCACAAACTGAAAACCCCAGAGCAGCACAGACCAGGTGATGTCATGAAGGTAGACTCTACAGTTGGAACAGAAGCTGCCATTGTGGAACGAGAGCATTAGCACACGACATGTTCAGAAACCCGGACCTTCCTCTTCGTCCGCATTTCTGCCTCACACAGCCGTCTGCTGTTTAAGTGTTCATGGCTGAGTGAGATGGGATGAAACACACCAGTGATACTGAGGACTACACACTGATGTTTACATACAGTTTACACACACTGAAGTTTACATACAGTTCACACACACTGAAGTTTACATACAGTTCACACACACTGAAGTTTACATACAGTTTACACACACTGATGTTTACATACAGTTTACACACACTGATGTTTACATACAGTTCACACACACTGATGTTTACATACAGTTTACACACACTGAAGTTTACATACAGTTCACACACACTGAAGTTTACATACAGTTCACACACACTGAAGTTTACATACAGTTCACACACACTGATGTTTACATACAGTTTACACACACTGATGTTTACATACAGTTCACACACACTGATGTTTACATACAGTTTACACACACTGAAGTTTACATACAGTTCACACACACTGAAGTTTACATACAGTTTACACACACTGAAGTTTACATACAGTTCACACACACTGAAGTTTACATACAGTTCACACACACTGAAGTTTACATACAGTTCACACACACTGAAGTTTACATACAGTTCACACACTGATGTTTGCATACAGTTTACACACACTGAAGTTTACATACAGTTCACACACACTGAAGTTTACATACAGTTTACACACACTGAAGTTTACATACAGTTCACACACACTGAAGTTTACATACAGTTCACACACACTGAAGTTTACATACAGTTCACACACACTGAAGTTTACATACATTTTACACACTGATGTTTGCATACAGTTTACACACACTGAAGTTTACATACAGTTCACACACACTGAAGTTTACATACAGTTTACACACACTGAAGTTTACATACAGTTCACACCCACTGAAGTTTACATACAGTTCACACACACTGAAGTTTACATACAGTTCACACACACTGAAGTTTACATACAGTTCACACACTGATGTTTGCATACAGTTCACACACACTGATGTTTGCATACAGTCATACACACACACACACACACACACACGCACGCAGGCAGGCACAGAAACACAGACACACGCGTGCAATTATGTTGGACAGGAACTGCTAATCTAATCCCAGAGGTAACAGGCTGCGTTAACTAGCACTTCTTTGTTGTTTCTAAACACTTTGAGCTTTTACCATAAAAGCAAGTAAATGTCTCCAAAACGCCTCCTCCCCTCAGAGCGAGCAGGAAGGAATGAAGCTCACTGTCTGTCTGTAAGGAACCCTGTTTCTATCATTAAGGATTTAATGAGCCGCCAACAGGAACACGCCGCTATCTCACCACCCCGTCACGAGCAGTTAGACGACCGGACAAGAACACGGGCGCGGGAACACGGAGCAGAGCGGCCAGGCGTCACCCAGGTAACCGAGGCCCAGAGGAGGTGTGTGGGAGGAGGGCTCAGCCGGAAGGGCTCACCAGGAAGTTCTGTCCCAAATGTCACCTCAGGACATCACTTGGAACGCCCCCCTTTGTCTCACCAAACAGAAAACAGGACATCACTGTCCCAAATCGCAGCCCGTTTCAAACTTAATCCACTACATTTGACAAGAGCCCTGCAGCCTAAAAAAGGGATTAATTTTGGATTCACCCGTAACACTGGAAACCCCCTCGGGTTCTGCAGATGCCCATATATTGTCTACTGCCAGGCTGTCAGATTGAGTGACAGCCCTTTAAATGCCCTGGATGTTGAATTGTTAAAGTTTACATGTGATTTACTGAATAGCTCTGACTAACTGCATAGTCTGTAGGCTAGACCACCATTAGAACCCTGTGTGGTCTACTCTGTGTGGTCTACTCTGTGTGGTCTACCCTTTGTGGTCTACCCTTTGTGGTCTACTCTGTCTGGTCTACCCTTTGTGGTCTACCCTTTGTGGTCTACTCTGTGTGGTCTACTCTGTGTGGTCTACCCTGTGTGGTCTACTCTGTTTGGTCTACTCTGTGTGGTCTACCCTGTGTGGTCTACCCTGTGTGGTCTACCCTGTGTGGTCTACCCTGTGTGGTCTACTCTGTGTGGTCTACTCTGTGTGGTCTACTCTGTGTGGTCTACTCTGTGTGGTCTACTCTGTGTGGTCTACTCTGTGTGGTCTGTGTGGTCTACTCTGTGTGGTCTACTCTGTGTGGTCTGTGTGGTCTACTCTGTGTGGTCTACTCTGTGTTGTCTACTCTGTGTGGTCTACTTACTCTGTGTGGTCTACTCTGTGTGGTCTACTCTGTGTGGTCTACTCTGTGTGGTCTGTGTGGTCTACTCTGTGTGGTCTACTCTGTGTGGTCTACTCTGTGTGGTCTACTCTGTGTGGTCTACTCTGTGTGGTCTCTGTGTGGTCTACTCTGTGTTGTCTACTCTGTGTGGTCTACTTACTCTGTGTGGTCTACTCTGTGTGGTCTGTGTGGTCTACTCTGTGTGGTCTACTCTGTGTGGTCTACTCTGTGTGGTCTACTCTGTTGGGTTGGACAGGGTCAATGTCAGGACACAACAAAAACTTTGTTCAAACTCCAATACATAAAAATCAATTTGAAACCAACACCAGTGTTTTCACACAATATTATAAACATTTCTGTCTCCTTTAAGTTGGTGGCAGCTCAAATATAGTTTATTTTGGTGTTTCAAAGCACCATATGGAGAACCGATTTCATATTGGTGGTGCCCGCAGGCAATCGAACCAGAATCCTGGCTTTGCAAACTCTTTGACAAGTGAAAAACATGAGTGACACAGGACCACGTGTCCCCCTCAGGCCAGGACGGGCTAGGATTTAAGCAGGGTTACACACTTAAAAACACCCAAACATGCCCTGAATCCAGATCCCAGGAGAGTCAGAGATGAGGACAGACAGCAGCTGAAGCGTTAATCCCTGTATGTTGCAAATAGGATTATGTCAGCCAATCACAGTCATGAATGAAAACAAACAGAGATTTGGCCCTCTGAGCCTTTCTGTGATGATGATGAGGTCTTTCGTGAGGATCTCTCTGTGAAGAGTGGACGTAGGAGACAAGTCACATTCAAATCCAAGTTGTTAATGTTATTTCTCACACTGTTTCTGATAACATTTGGTCCCAACATTGGGTCCCACTCTAACAGGTGCTGTCTGTGCCTCGGGTATCAAGAGAAACTTATCAAGGAGCATGTACTCCGAAAAGGAAGAAATTAGATGTTCACTGACCTTTCTTCCCTTCTCTCTCTCTCCCTCCCTCTCTCTCTCACCATGACTCCATTCATTTCTCGCTATCGGTTCATCGGTCTTCCCCTTTTTCTCACCCCCTCTCTCCCTCCCCCCTCTCTCTCTCTCCTCTCTCACCCCCTCTCTCTCTCTCTCACTCTCTCTTTCTCTCTCTTGTGAAGCACCTAGCCATAAAAGTGCTTTGCTGTTCTGTGTGATTGCCTCCCAGCCCATCGTCACAAACGCAGAAATCTACGATGTGGCCATATACCAGTGTGTTGCCATTCATATACCAGTGTGTTGCCATTCATATACCAGTGTGTTGCCATTCATATACCAGTGTGTTGCCATTCATATACCAGTGTGTTGCCATTCATATACCAGTGTGTTGCCATTCATATACCAGTGTGTTGCCATTCATATACCAGTGTGTAGCCATTCATATACCAGTGTGTTGCCATTCATATACCAGTGTGTTGCCATTCATATACCAGTGTGTTGCCATTCATATACCAGTGTGTTGCCATTCATATACCAGTGTGTTGCCATTCATATACCAGTGTGTTGCCATTCATATACCAGTGTGTTGCCATTCATATACCAGTGTGTTGCCATTCATATACCAGTGTGTTGCCATTCATATACCAGTGTGTTGCCATTCATTTATATACCAGTGTATAGCCATTCATATTCATATTCATATACATATACCAGTGTATTGCCATCCATATACCAGATACCAGTGTTTAGCCATTCATATTCATATACCAGTGTATAGCCATTCATATTCATATTCACATACCAGTGTATAGCCATTCATATTCATATTCACATACCAGTGTTTAGCCATTCATATTCATATTCATATACCAGTGTATAGCCATTCACATACCAGTGTATAGCCATTCACATACCAGTGTATAGCCATTCATATTCATATTCATATACCAGTGTATAGCCATTCATATTCATATTCATATACCAGTGTATAGCCATTCATATTCATATTCATATTCATATACCAGTGTATAGCCATTCATATTCATATTCATATACCAGTGTATAGCCATTCATATTCATATTCATATACCAGTGTATAGCCATTCAAGAAAGAACCGGCAGACAGACATCCAGAAGACATCCCAGTCTCAGTACACAGATTCGGATTCTGAATAGAGTTGAACTAAATCAAACTTTCTATCCAAAGTGGAGAACGAGGTCGTGAGACTGGATGTCAGAAGTTATGACGCCACTGTGGGTTAGGGTTCCACAAACTGTTGGTCAGGGTTCCACAAACTGTGGATTAGGGTTCCACGCATGTCATAGACCAGATTTAATGTCTGGGAGGAAAACCCAGCCCTGACAGCTAATAGTGTGAGAGACTCCCACAGTCTTCTTCCTATCTGAAAGTATTCAGAGACATTTGATACCTGATTCAATCAAGCGCGAAGCAACAAAGAAATGCAATATTAGCATGAAAAATATCTGGTCATGCTGTGTTTTATTTATGGGTAACAGAGGCTCCTGCTAAGACTTGATTTGCGCTCTAAAGGCTTTATAAACGACCCTGTTGGCTGTCAGTCAGGAGATGCTCTCCTGTATCACTGGTGTGTTATGGAACCTCATGTTGTGAGCATATCAGCTCCCTGTGAAAAAACTAAGTGAGCAGCGTGAAAACCAGTGTTTGGCGTTGACACAGCCAGACAGAACCTCCAGACAGAACCGCCAGACAGAACCAGCGAGCAGTCACAGCACCACCCACCGTCTGACAGAACCCAAACAAAAGCACCGCCTCGCCTTACCAGCTGTGGTGCACCAGACAATGTGCCAGTCTCCTGGTAAGGTAACACTTCATCCCATCATACTTAAGTGGGATTTGCAAAATGCTAGTGAATTCTAAGATTCTAATTCAGATCTCATTAATCCTCGTTATAAAACCTGTTCCCTGGCAGTTAAATCATTTTCCTGATTAATGTGGGCTCAAATTAAGATACAGTATATGTACCACTTCCCTTAGAAAACCGGTTAACCAACTATATATAAATATATACCACGGCTATCAGTCAAAGAGCATTTCGGATATGAAGCACCCAGTTTACAACGTTAAATACAAAACAGGAAGTCCGAGATATAGGGGACCTAAGATGGACGCCAGAGAGGAGACGCAGCAAACTCCAGAACGCCGTGCCAGAACTGTGCAGCGTGAGCCTGTCAACGAGAGAAACCCGGGCACTCAAATTGGCCATTCAATTTATTACGGCGTTCGGGGTTTTGTCCTATTTCCAAATGTGCCTAATCTGGATCCCCGGCACATCCGTGGTGCCCTGGGAGGGCCAGATTAACGACATCGGCCAGAGTGTTAGCTCCTAATTGTTACAGCATCCAAGTCATGTAACACAATTACTGAGGCAGCAGACAATCGGCTAACGCACACGCGACTAACCCTGCCAATGGATCAGGTATTGAATTTCCTCCCTATTTAATTCACTTTCCGCCGAGCACAAGGGGGCATAAGTTAGATTAGAATGTGGAGCTGCTGGGAGCGGCGTGGGGGACCAGGAGAGGGGTGCAGCCCAGAGGAGTGGGGGACTGGGAGAGGGGTGCAGCCCAGAGGAGTGGGGGACCGGGAGAGGGGTGCAGCCTGGGGGAGTGGGGGACCGGGGGAGGGGTGCAGCCCAGAGGAGTGGGGGACCGGGAGAGGGGTGCAGCCCAGAGGAGTGGGGGACCGGGAGAGGGGTGCAGCCCAGAGGAGTGGGGGACTGGGACCGGGAGAGGGGTGCAGCCTGGGGGAGTGGGGGACCGGGGGAGGGGTGCAGCCCAGAGGAGTGGGGGACCGGGAGTGGGGGAGCCCAGAGGAGTGGGGGACCAGGAGAGGGGTGCAGCCAGAGGAGTGGGGAGTGGGGGGCAGCCCAGGTGGGGGACCGGGAGAGGGGTGCAGCCCAGGGGAGTGGGGGACCGGGGGGGGAGCCCAGAGGAGTGGGGGGAGAGGGGTGCAGCCCAGAGGAGTGGGGGACCAGAGTGGGGGACCGGGAGAGGGGTGGGGGACCGGGGAGGGGTGCAGCCCAGAGGAGTGGGGGACCGGGAGAGGGGTGCAGCCCAGAGGAGTGGGGGACCGGGAGAGGGGTGCAGCCCGGAGGAGTGGGGGACCGGGGAGGGGTGCAGCCCGGGGGAGTGGGGGACCGGGGGGAGGGGTGCAGCCTGGGGGAGTGGGGCTAGATTGTACAGAGGGAGCTGTCAATTAGCACACAAACCTTCTTGCTAAATGGTCACCCTCTAGAGAAAGATCTAAAACAGAGGTCAGGAACACAAGGGCACGTAATGGGAGGGGAAGGTCATCAGTGGGTTTCTCCCACAAACTGCCCTCTGAACCTGGACCTCAGAGCGATGGCCGGTGGTTTATTAAGCCAGGACGCAGGGGAGCCTCTGGGCCAGAGACCCTAACCAGAGGCAGGAGGAGGTTACCCAATCAATGTCTGTCTATCACTGAGATTGATGACACGGCAGAGTGGGTGGAGTCAGAGAAGAAAACAACACACAACCTGTCACTTCCTACCCGTCAAAAGATTAACCAATCGCTGCACAATAGGGAATACCTGAAACACAGTTGTCATTCAGAGCAATAAGAATAGATAAAACAGAGATGAACAGGAAGTCCAGACATTCTGTGTGTTTAAGCTGTCTAATACGGGTCAGCCTTATCGGGGATATCTCTGAAGGAAACCTCCGAGCTGGAAATGTCCTTCCCGCATCAGGACTAAAGCGACCAGGCTTTCCCGGCTTTCCAAATGCTCCAGGAGTGCGGAGTGTTTGACCTGAGCGTGGCCGCCTGTAAGGGTTACGTCTTTATTGGGTTGCCCCTGGTGACAGCGTGTCTGGCATGTGTGATCAGAGAGACAGGAGGACCAGGCAGGCCTGACACCCACGTGCCTTACCCTCAGAGGGCACGAATCAGACATCAAACCCTCAGCTTCCTCCATCTCCATGTCTCAGGGTCATGTGACTATTCCCCCTCCTTCTGGCCTGAGAGAGGACTCATATGTAACGTAGACATATGTAACATAGACATACTTAACGTAGACATAATCAACGTAGACATGCACAACAATGCCGGACAACATAAATATATACTACATCCTAGATAGACAAAATGGAGTTGACCGCTAGAATAGATAACATAGGAAATAGAGAACACTGATGGACGGCATAGATTAACGACGTAGAAATACAACGTACTAGATGGGGAACAACATAGAGGGTGGCCGATAGATCACTTTACTTTAATGACTATCCACAGCGTTTGCTGTTCGGGGCAATGCGACGTATGCGCTTGGCATCAGTCTTATGACTGATTGATGATAAATATGACGTTGTACATCGCTTTATATTGGCACATATTACTCACAACTGTGATGGGAATGAAAATGCAATTGTACAAATATCTGAGAAAAATGTGAGATGTGTGGTAATGTTATGACGTTTGCATAAAAAGTCGATTTACCGGGGGTAATCTAAAAAAGATTTGGAAAAAAATGGATTTGAAAATGGTTGTTGTGCAGATGAATGTAAGGCCATTAAAGCTGCTAGAAATCACTAAGGAGGTGTTATTTACATAGAAAATGCACGTATGGCCAGCAGCGGTCAATGGTTAACTGGACACATGAATTAAATGAATGTTTGGGTTATTTTACGGTTGGACCTTCATCAGAAGAATCCAGAAGCCTGCCCTGAAGATCAGCTCCCCCTGTTTATGCTCAAACCTCAGGATTTCCTAGGTTTTGTGTTTCTTCTATTCTCCTAATTTGTTTCCTGGACATGTGTCATCTTCTGTATCGGCTTACAGCGGCGACTTCCATTCAACTGGTTGGAATTCTGGCTCTGGTCAGCGTTGAGACTGGAATGCCGAAGAGTTCATGTTATTTAGGGAACGGTTGACATGTGTATTTTCCATAGAACAAGCAGACTCATTCATACATCTTTAGATGATGCTTCTCCTCTAAACACGCCACCTCTCCAAAAAGGAAGTGCTCTATATTTTCCCCCCACCAGGGTAGCAGAAATAACAAGCAGTGCTTCAGAATAATGGATTTAAATCCAAGTGAAAAGGTTTTGCTGTTCCTTGTTTCCAATGAACGGATTTGGGCGGTTCCCTGAATCCCACAGAAATGGCAGGGAGCCTCGCAGTTAGACTGCTGGGAATGTTATAGAGAGGGTGACTGTTAAAAAAGAAACACGAGGACACGGTGAACTTCCCAAGAAAGATACTTAAAAGTAAACTTGAAGTTTAGATGGTTCCTCGTGTTGAAGGACCTGGCGAAAAAAAATCAGTTTGGTTTAAACTGCCTTTAACCTAAAAACTGGGCAATCTGAGATTTGCACCAGTAACAAATACTTTCTTTAAGAATCTTGTTACGTACACTGCGATTTTGTCTTAGACAAGTTAGATCAGGTTATTAGCGTATCTGAAAACTGTGTACTGTGTGTGGTACTGTGTACTGTGTGTGGCACTATGTACTGTGTGTGGTACTGTGTACTGTGTGTGGTACTGTGTACTGTGTGTGGCACTATGTACTGTGTGTGGTACTGTGTACTATGTGTGGTACTGTTTACTGTGTGTAGTACTGTGTACTGTGTGTGGTACTGTGTGTACTGTGTGTGGTACTGTGTACTGCGTGTGGTACTGTGTACTGTGTGTAGTACTGTGTACTGTGTGTGGTACTGTGTACTGGGTGTAGTACTGTGTACTGTGTGTGGTACTGTGTACTGGGTGTAGTACTGTGTACTGAGTGTGGTACTGTATACTGTGTGTGGTACTGTGTGCTGCGTGTGGTACTGTGTACTGTGTGTAGTACTGTGTACTGAGTGTGGTACTGTGTGCTGCGTGTGGTACTGTGTACTGTGTGTAGTACTGTGTACTGAGTGTGGTACTGTGTACTGGGTGTAGTACTGTGTACTGTGTGTGGTACTGTGTACTGTGTGTGGTACTGTGTACTGGGTGTAGTACTGTGTACTGTGTGTGGTACTGTGTACTGTGTGTAGTACTGTGTACTGTGTGTGGTACTGTGTGTACTGTGTGTGGTACTGTGTACTGCGTGTGGTACTGTGTACTGTGTGTAGTACTGTGTACTGTGTGTGGTACTGTGTACTGGGTGTAGTACTGTGTACTGTGTGTGGTACTGTGTACTGGGTGTAGTACTGTGTACTGTGTGTGGTACTGTATACTGTGTGTGGTACTGTGTGCTGCGTGTGGTACTGTGTACTGTGTGTAGTACTGTGTACTGAGTGTGGTACTGTGTGCTGCGTGTGGTACTGTGTACTGTGTGTAGTACTGTGTACTGAGTGTGGTACTGTGTACTGGGTGTAGTACTGTGTACTGTGTGTGGTACTGTGTACTGTGTGTGGTACTGTGTACTGGGTGTAGTACTGTGTACTGTGTGTGGTACTGTGTACTGTGTGTAGTACTGTGTACTGAGTGTGGTACTGTGTACTGTGTGTAGTACTGTGTACTGTGTGTAGTACTGTGTACTGTGTGTAGTACTGTGTACTGAGTGTGGTACTGTGTACTGGGTGTAGTACTGTGTACTGCGTGTGGTACTGTGTACTGTGTGTAGTACTGTGTACTGTGTGTGGTACTGTGTACTGTGTGTAGTACTGTGTACTGAGTGTGGTACTGTGTACTGGGTGTAGTACTGTGTACTGTGTGTGGTACTGTGTACTGGGTGTAGTACTGTGTACTGTGTGTGGTACTGTGTACTGTGTGTAGTACTGTGTACTGAGTGTGGTACTGTGTACTGTGTGTGGTACTGTGTACTGCGTGTGGTACTGTGTACTGTGTGTGGTACTGTGTGTACTGTGTGTGGTACTGTGTACTGTGTGTAGTACTGTGTACTGAGTGTGGTACTGTGTACTGGGTGTAGTACTGTGTACTGTGTGTGGTACTGTGTACTGGGTGTAGTACTGTGTACTGTGTGTGGTACTGTGTACTGTGTGTAGTACTGTGTACTGAGTGTGGTACTGTGTACTGTGTGTGGTACTGTGTACTGTGTGTAGTACTGTGTACTGAGTGTGGTACTGTGTACTGGGTGTAGTACTGTGTACTGTGTGTGGTACTGTGTACTGTGTGTAGTACTGTGTACTGAGTGTGGTACTGTGTACTGTGTGTAGTACTGTGTACTGAGTGTAGTACTGTGTACTGTGTGTAGTACTGTGTACTGTGTGTGGTACTGTGTACTGTGTGTAGTACTGTGTACTGGGTGTAGTACTGTGTGTGGTAAATTCACCATATCACTAAAATAGCATTATTATAATCTGCACATCTGTGAGTGACAATAATGACACCTTTCCTGTATCAAAGCAAACATTCTCTATCAGTCACAACAGTCCTTCCTCATAACCAGCAACCTAAACAGTCACATTTGAATCAAAACATTTTCGACGAGAAAGCCACAAACAGAGGCAAACCCGACAGGAACAGCTGAGCTCTTTCTCTCTCGATATGGAATTATATTCAGATGTGCTTCGTATCCACGCCCCTCGATAGCGAACACAGGAAACCCATTTGCGCTCGTTGCCATTTCACATGGCCAGGGCAACATCCCGAAATCTGTCCACGTTATGGGAGAGACCGTACACATCTCGCCCACTCAACGCCAGGTCTGTCCTGTCTGCAGGTACGCAGAGCGGTGTTGGTGAACAGAGCTGAAGGTTTACAGCAGCATCTCCTGATTCCATAATTATCACCAGCCGCCAGTGTGCCTCATAAAAACACTTATACCGTTATCAGGACCCGCACGTGGACGCACATCAAACCGGGACCCAATTAAGTGCAGAGATTCACTGGCGGGCCCGTAAGACCTGGCACCTGGGAACCGCATGTCAAAGAGAGAATGGAGGGAACCCAAAGGCAGGTGAAAGCATCCGCCCAGCCAAACACAGGATGAAGGGATGAGAGGAGGAGAGGAAGAGAGATAGAGGAGAGAGAGAGAGAGGAGAGAGGAGAGAGGAGAGAGAGAGGACGATGGGTCAGGTGACGCTAAACAGATATGTGTGATGTGGAGACACCTTGCCTCTGTGTCTGTGGTTAAAACTGAAGGTGTTTCCCCTTTCACAGACTAGGTTGCCCATGTTTCCCCTTTCACAGACTAGGTTGCCCGTGTTTCCCCTTTCACAGACTAGGTTGCCCGTGTTTCCCCTTTCACAGACTAGGTTGCCCATGTTTCCTCTTTCACAGACTAGGTTGCCCGTGTTTCCCCTTTCACAGACTAGGTTGCCCATGTTTCCCCTTTCACAGACTAGGTTGCCCATGTTTCCCCTTTCACAGACTAGGTTGCCCATGTTTCCCCTTTCACAGACTAGGTTGCCCGTGTTTCCCCTTTCACAGACTAGGTTGCCCACGTTTCCCCTTTCACAGACTAGGTTGCCCACGTTTCCCCTTTCACAGACTAGGTTGCCCACGTTTCCCCTTTCACAGACTAGGTTGCCCATGTTTCCCCTTTCACAGACTAGGTTTCCCGTGTTCCCCCTTTCACAGACTAGGTTGGCAGTGTTTCCCCTTTCACAGACTAGGTTGCCCGTGTTTCCCCTTTCACAGACTAGGTTGCCCGTGATTCCCTTTAACAGACTAGTTTGCCCGTGTTTCCTCTTTCACAGACTAGGTTGCCCACTTCGCGGCTGGACATGTTGTTGTTCTTGAGTATTCATAAACCCAGGAGAGGATTTCTGGTGGTGAGTTACAAACTGGAAGCTAAAACATACACCTCAATTAGCACTTGTTTAATCACAGGCAAAATGGCAACATAGAGAATCAATGGCCAGGCCGCTGTGACAGACACTCAATGAAGCATCCGCCAGCTACCAGGAACGGCCACGCTAAGAGATTAAATGTCCACTTTACGGGATCTCAGGATAAAGGCCGGAAGAGGTCCTTCTGCCAAGATTGATTTCTCTGTGACAAATGACTGGTTGGGTCTCACTACTTTGTCTGGAGAGATGGATGTACATCTCTTTACACTGTTTCGTGTTTTGGGCCTTGGAGCAATGCAGACTAACCATTTGATTTGTGTCGAACCGCGTCTGGCAGGATCAATGCATTTGAGACCATTTACAAAATGGCCTCTATAATATTCATAATATTAAATCGTATTGATTTCTATTTCTTTGTTAATTGAGGGAAAATTGAGGAATGCCATCAAAAACATGCCCAAAGAGACGGAAACTAAAGCGCTAATAGAGGTAACACGCTTGTAGACAGACTCATTTCACGTAGGCAGTCGACTGAACGCCTCATCAAAACAGGAGCGTGTCAAATGGAGCGGGTGGCTGTCTACAGGATTACAGCGAGATTTACAGCGATGGGCAAGTCAATGACAGGTTGCATGTCTAAATCCCAGTAGGGGTATTGTTTCCCTGAGCAAGAAACTTGCACCTTAATTGCTCAGGTAAGTCGCTCCAGACAAGAGCGTCCACAGGAAGACAAAAACCAAGCGTAAAAGGACTAATTTTCCCTTCAGAGGAGAGGTGGGTGTGTAGACAGGGGGGGGACCTTTCCCATGGAAGAGACTGAGTGTCAGTCAGTCATTCTGTTGTGTATTCTGGCTTCATGGGTTTAGATGTGGACTGTCTTATGTCTGTGAGTAGTGGCCGGAGATGCCATGTTGGCGTTTTACTGTCCCTTCATCAGGAGCCAAGAAGCAGCCGGCCCTCGTTACAAACTCTGGGCGGCAGAAGCCTGGAGAGAGAAAACAAATGCCAGAACACAATATAAGGATTACAAGCGGCCCAGACCTCTGTGGTTCTTGGGTCCGGGTTACTTTCTTCCAGACCTCTGTGGTTCTTGGGTCCGGGTTACTTTCTTGTCTTTTGAAACGTATTTCTTGGGTGTGGATGACATTTCACAAAGCAGGAAGAAGGAAAAGAAAAACATCAAAATGCTTGAAAAGTTTTCTCCCTCTCTTGTTCAGAGACCAAATCCCCTCGTCCCCTCAGGAAGGGAGAGAGCTTTTCCTCAGATCCAATCTGAACAATCCTCAGCCTCTCCAGACTCTGTCTTTCCCACACTAGGATGATTTTAGTTCATCTTCAGAAAACGCGTCTGGTACACTCTACGCCCGGGCACCTGCCCTTGCTAATAACAGGCCTGTGCGCAGCATCACTTCCTGTGTTACACAGCGGCACTTCTTCAACCGGTGGGATAATAGCTTGGCAACACGAGCACTTTCAAATGAAGAGGCCAGAGCCTCATAACAGCCCGGGCTAATTACAGACCAAGTCTGGAGTCTCGTTCTCTCCCACTCTCCTACTCTCCCCCACTCTCCCCCTCTCTCCCACTCTCTCCCTCTCTCTCCCACTCTCTCCCACTCTCTCCCACCATCCTACTCTCTCCCACTCTCTCCCACTCTCTCCCTCTCTCCCACTCTCCCCACTCTCTCCCACTCTCTCCCTCCTCCCTACTCTCCCCCACTCCTCCCACTCTCTCCCCTCTCTCCCACTCTCCCCCACTCTCTCCCTCTCTCTCCCACTCTCTCCCTACTCTCTCCTACTCTCTCCCACTCTCTCCCTCTCTTCCTACTCTCTCCTACTCTCTCCCACTCTCTCCCACTCTATCCTACTCTCTCCCACTCTCTCCCTCTCCCCCACTCTCTCTCCCTCTCTCCCTACTCTCTCCTACTCTCTCCCACTCTCTCCCTCTCTCCCTACTCTCTCCTACTCTCCCCCACTCTCTCCCACTATCTCCCTCTCTCTCCCACTCTCTCCCACTCTCTCCCACTCTCTCCCACTCTCTCCCACTCTCTCCCTCTCTCCCTACTCTCTCCCCACTCTCTCCCTACTCTCTCCCACTCTCTCCTACTCTCCCCCACTCTCTCCCACTCTCTCCCACTATCTCCCACTCTCTCCCACTCTATCCTACTCTCTCCCACTCTCTCCCACTCTATCCTACTCTCTCCCACTCTCTCCCACTCTCTCCTACTCTCTCCCTCTCTCTCCCACTCTCTCCCTACTCTCTCCTACTCTCTCCCACTCTCTCCCTCTCTCCCACTCTCTCCCACTCTCTCCCACTCTCTCCCACTCTCTCCTACTCTCTCCCTACTCTCTCCTACTCTCTCCCTACTCTCTCCCTCTCTCTACCTCTCTCTCTACCTCTCTCCCTACTCTCTCCCACTCTCTCCCTCTCTCTCCCTACTCTCTCCCTACTCTCTCCCACTCTCTCCTACTCTCTCCTACTCTCTCCCTCTCTCCCTACTCTCTCCCACTCTCTCCCACTCTCTCCCTCTCTCCCTACTCTCTCCTATTCTCTCCCATTCCCTCCCACTCTCCCTACTCTCTCCCACTCTCTCCCACTCTCTCCCACTCTCTCCCTCTCTCCCTACTCTCTCCCTCTCTCTCCCTACTCTCTCCCACTCTCTCCTACTCTCTCCCACTCTCTCCCACTCTCCCCCACTCTCTCCCACTCTCTCCCTCTCTCCCTACTCTCTCCCACTCTCTCCCACTCTCTCCCTCTCTCTCCCACTCTCTCCCTACTCTCTCCCACTCTCTCCCTACTCTCTCCTACTCTCTCCCATTCCCTCCCTCTCTCCCTACTCTCTCCCACTCTCTCCCTCTCTCTCCCACTCTATCCCTCTCTCCCTACTCTCTCTCCCTCTCTCCCACTCTCTCCCTCTCTCTCCCACTCTCTCCTACTCTCTCCCTCTCTCTCCCACTCTCTCCCTCTCTCCCACTCTCTCCCATTCCCTCCCACTCTCTCCCACTCTCTTCCACTCTCTCCCTCTCTCCCACTCTCTCCCATTCCCTCCCATTCTCTCCCTCTCTCCTACTCTCTCCCACTCTCTCCCACTCTCCCACTCTCTCCCATTCCCTCCCACTCTCTCCCACTCTCTCCCACTCTCTCCCACTCTCTCCCACTCTCTACCTCTCTCTACCTCTCTCCCACTCTCTACCTCTCTCCCACTCTCTCCCATTCCCTCCCACTCTCTCCCACTCTATCTGTGCAGTCTTTCTGTTAGCAGGCCAGGCCGTGGGGAGAGACTGCCACACTAAGATACCAACAGGCCCTTATGCAAACCAGAGCACAAGCAAATTCTCTGCAAATCTCAGAAAGCAAATTGGCATAATTTAAAACACCATAATGAGCAGGAAGGAGACTGTCTGTAGTTCTGAGGGTCCAGAGGGGGGAACTGTGTGAGAGAAAAACCAGATCGATAATCCGTGAACTGAAAACGAGCGACACACCGACCTCACGCTTGGATGGTAAGACTGACGGCAATTGCGTTTTTACGTGACCTTTTCATGCGGAACTAAAACACAGTTATGTCCTTGTGACTTAATCTGTCCATCTATCCACGCTGTGGTTCTCCCTGGATATAATTGAACCATGGGACAGGCCCCAGTGTGATGCAGAGTTTAAACCGGCCCTGTCAAGCCTTGTCAAGTCACACTACTGACTCTTGGTATTACAGACCCTGTTAACTCTATTGAGGACGTACAAACAATGCGTTACCTCAGCGCACGTTTACCGGCTAATCGCTTACAGGGGTTGAACGAGATAAGGATCGAACCGGCATGGCCAGATGTGCTCGGAGGAAAAATATCTCCTCCCGGCTGTAGAGTTGCCTCGATGAGACAAGGCTCTTATGTGCAAAGGCTTGTATCTCTGATTTCGATACGGTCCTTTGTCAGATTCCTCAGATATCCTGATACGTGTGACTCTGTGTCCTTCCCATTTGGCAATAGTTCAGCCAATAATGCAGCAGGTCGTATTGCACATTAGTCTCAGAATCTGTGGTTACAAAAGTTAGCGAATATAGTAACTTGAAAATTTGGGACTTTGTACAGATCCAAAAGCGTGAAGAAAACGTATGACTTGCGGTGGAAACAAAAAAGGATAATTTTTCTGAATAAAAATGGTGTGCCCTGCTTTCAGCTGTGCAAGTGGATTTTATGGTGGTTAATCTCAGTCACACTCCACATCGTCCCAGAAAAACGTAACTTCCGGTTTCCAATGGGAAAAGAGAGTCTGCGAGGTGATTTCTGCTTCGGGGTTAAACCGTGGCGTGTAGTTCTCCACCTCTCTCTTTGAAAAACGTTACTTTCACTTCCAGATTACTTCCAGACGCTAAAACATGCGTCAAATCCCAAACCCAGTAATCTCAATAAAAGATGACCAAGTGCTCATCAATAAAAATCCTAACTAAAGTGGTTCATCGTCTCCTGGATTAAGGACGTGGCTACTCACTGAGTCCCCTGAGGGGAATCCTAAACCCGTCAGGCGCGAGGCAACCCAACATCTGTGCACAGGTGTGTCGGCACGGCAACGGCTCCAGCTCCACCACCTGATCCGGGGGCGGAGGGTGCCGGTAAATATCACTAAAACTGTGAGAGACTACAGCCGCTTCCCAAACTGTGCCCTATTCCCTATTGAAGTGCACTGAATTTCAGCAGAGCTTTATGTGTAGTGCACTGTGTAGGGGCCTTGGTAGCCGGCCATTTGGGACGGCAGTTCCAGCTGCCATGGCGGAGCAGTGAGGAGCGAGGAGACTTTTTCATGGCTCACATATGTAGGAAAGAATCAATGGGACAAACCATTTGGCGAAACAAACGTTCGCTCACGCCTCCTGAATAGTGTTTGTTGTTTCGCCAAGGTCATTATATAAAACTTTGAGGATGTTTCTTTTAGTTTTTTAAGCGTGTACTTTTATTCACAGGTATAATGCTGTTACTGTTTTTCTACAAATGCTTTGTTGAGGTAACATATATTTTGGGACAAAGGTTGGTGAATTTCCTTTTTGAGTTGATATGAAAGTGGAGATGTGAAGTCCCAAAAGAACAGCCGAACAAACAAATTCTGCCAGGAGAAGATGAAGCAAAGCAGGCTTTGAAAACTAGGTTATCTGAGGCACAGAGGCCACTGTCCAATATCAGATGAGCAAATTGTCTACATGGGTTTGTGTTGAATGAACAAAATGTAACGTTAACAACTAATTTTAAATACCCAACCAAATATATTATGCTTCGACACACACGCACACACACACACACGCACACACACACACAGACACACACACACACACACGACAAACAAGGGCCCCACATATCTCCGCCCGCCGTGTTTACAGTAGCATAGAAATATGAGTGGTGTCCTTCCTCCCCTGGCTCTATCCCTGCCCGTTATGGCCCGTCGTGGCCCGTGGGGCTCGGTCACGCTGACAGATGTGTCATCCACCCCGGTCAGTGTAATGCCACTGAAGTGTTCATACTTGTGCCTAGCTCAGCTAATGGACTGCTAATAGAAGTCGAAGTCGTTCAGTGACGCTCCCTCAGTAGTTAGGAGAGTGACAGTTTGTGATTAATTGCCAGCCAACTCTCTCTCACCCTCTCTCTCTCTCTCTCTCTCTCTCTCTCTCTGTCTCTCTCTCTGTCTCTCTCTCTGTCTCTCTCTCTGTCTCTCTCTCTCTCTCTCTCTCTCTCTCTCTCTCTCTCTCTCTCTCTCTCTCTCTCTCTCTCTCTCTCTCTCTCTCTCTCTCTCTCTCTCTCTCTTTCCCTTTACTCTCGCTGGCTTTTCTCTCTCCTTTTTCCTCCACTCTCCCCCTCTTATATTCTCTCTTTCTTTTTACTCTGTACCACATCTCTCTGCTCTTTCTTCTCTCTGCATCTCTCTCTGATTATCTGTAATCTTTATCCCAACTCTCTACTTTCTTGCAGTCTCACTTTCTTTAATCTCTCTCTTAGTCTCTTCACTCTCCCTGTCTGTATTTTTTAGCTTTACTCTCTTTTCATAGAGAGGGAATTGGTCTTTAGAAGAGTGCAATAACCACACTAGGTAAAAGTAGAACTAACAATTAGATTTTTTTTCTCGAACAAACCTCCAGTATACTGTGAACACACATTTATAAATCCAGCCTGAAAAAAGGCACAATAATTTACTATCACATAGAACACAACCTTATTGGTGAATCAATGCAAAATGCAAAATAAAGACTCAAGGAAATTAAAATATTTTTTTCTGTAGTGAATGCATTATACACACAGCCCTACTCCACACAGCCCTACTCCACACAGCCCTACTCCACACAGCCCTACTCCACAGCCCTACTCCACACAGCCCTACTCCACACAGCCCTACTCCACACAGCCCTACTCCACACAGCCCTACTCCACAGCCCTACTCCACACAGCCCTACTCCACACAGCCCTACTCCACACAGCCCTACTCCACAGCCCTACTCCACACAGCCCTACTCCACACAGCCCTACTCCACAGCCCTACTCCACACAGCCCTACTCCACACAGCCCTACTCCACACAGCCCTACTCCACAGCCCTACTCCACACAGCCCTACTCCACAGCCCTACTCCACAGCCCTACTCCACACAGCCCTACTCCACACAGCCGTACTCCACAGCCCTACTCCACAGCCCTACTCCACACAGACCTACTCCACACAGACCTACTCCACAGCCCTACTCCACAGCCCTACTCCACAGCCCTACTCCACACAGACCTACTCCACAGCCCTACTCCACAGCCCTACTCCACTACCCCTGGTGATTCCTGGGCAGCTCAGATGTTTTCAGAGACTCAAATGAAAGCCGAGGAGGCAACGAGCGGCCGCAATGATTACAGTCATTACAGTCTCAAATTTTACGTACGCTGCCCGATCAACGCGGAAGATTACCACGCGCCTCTTGGCAGGGAGAGGCCCAAAAAGAAGTTCCTGTGGAGGGTGGGGAGGGGATCAGGAACGCTGTGGTGGAAAACTGAGCCTAATCCTCCAGCCTGCTCCTCTACTCCGTCCTGTCCTCAGTGTTGTGCCAGCCAGCTGACGTGGGGAGACATTCAGAAGAGCTCTCACCGCTTCACACACTCAAGCTTTGTCTCTCTGAAAGGAGCGTAACTGTCGCATTCAACGCCAGAAAAAACCCTTCCTCTGCGTATTTATTCCTCTCACTCCCAGGAGGACAATAACAGACAACAAACACGGAGGAAAACAATGGTCCCGTGGCCCCCTCGTCACAGTTCTCCTTTGGGCCCCGTGGCCCCCTCGTCACAGTTCTCCTTTAGTCCCCGTGGGCCCCTCGTCACAGTTCTCCTTTGGGCCCCGTGGCCCCCTCGTCACAGTTCTCCTTTGGGTCCTGTGGCCCCCTCGTCACAGTTCTCCTTTGGGCCCCGTGGCCCCCTCGTCACAGTTCTCCTTTGGGCCCCGTGGCCCCCTCGTCACAGTTCTCCTTTAGTCCCTGTGGCCCCCTCGTCACAGTTCTCCTTTAGTCCCTGTGGCCCCCTCGTCACAGTTCTCTAGGTTTTCCTCTCTAGGTGCTGCTCGGTTACCAACCTGTCTACCTGCCTGCCTGCTTGCCTGCCTGCCTGCCTGCCTGCCTCTCTGTCTGTCTGTTGGGCCACCAGACCGTAAAAGACCCCCCAGAGCTGAGCATGCTGGAAGGTTTGATGTCCTTCCCTTAGCCGTTGGTCCAGACCTCCCCCTTCCCCGCTGTGCTCAACCGGGTTGTGTGGACAGATTGAAGCCAACTGCCTTATGTGGTGACGGTCAGATGAGCCATAAGGTCACTGTACAGCAGAGGAAACACAGGCACCTGGCTAAACCCGGCAGAGATCTGGCTAAACCCTGCAGAGATCTGGCTAAACCCGGCAGAAATCTGGCTAAACCCGGGACAGAACGAGGTCATTCAGCATTCGACCCCGAAAACAAACATAAACAAACACATAGATTGTCCAACGTGAGAAACGTCACAAAGGAGGGAGAAGTATCACGGGGAGAATGCAGGGAGGAGTGGAGCCTCCTGTGAAGCCCAGCTGGCATTGGGCACAATACAGACCTCCACCCGCTCTCTGTGTGGCAGCAGCAGGCAGACCTGAGTTATGGACCCTCTGGTTCTATGGCCTGTGAGGCCCAACACACAAACCATAACCGGCTGAAGCTGTCCCACTGAGCACAGCTCTCTCAGGCTGACAACAATGAGTCCACTGTTTAACCGGCGTTTAATTAATCTGAATACGTTTTATGAGCACAGAAAAAGAGAGACAGAAAAAGAGCGATATAGAGAGAGTGGAGGGTAGAGATGGAAAGGGCTACAACCAGGAAGTGAAGCAAAATTATGAACAAAACACAATCATGTGATTGGTTAAAGAAGTTAGTCTTTGTGAAAATAGAAGAGTCCAATTTAGTTGAACTCTCATGTGATGTCCAATAGATCCTAACAAAACTCTGAAACAAAGACGCTGGAATTATCAGTGAGGTCCAGGAGTCACACAGCCCATGAAAAATGGATCACTGTAGTCTTTTCATGAAACTCAAGCAAGAACTATCTGCTGAGAATCTGTTCTCTTTGTGTGTGTGTGTGTGTGTGTGTGTGTGTGTGTGTGTGTGTGTGTGTGTGTGTGTGTGTGTGTGTGTGTGTGTGTGTGTGTGTCTATCTGTGTGTGTGTCTATCTGTGTCTGTGTGTGTGTGTCTATCTGTGTCTGTGTGTGTGTGTCTATCTGTGTGTGTGTGTCTATCTGTGTGTGTGTGTTTTGTAAACCCTGGCTCTCCCCTGTGGTTCCAGTGGAGGGTGTTCGCGCAGCTCAGTCTCTGGATAACTTTGTGAAAACCAACATGGGACTTGACTACAAAAGCAACAATCCCATTGAGAGACAAAAATACTTGACGGTTTTCATCAAAACATTTCACTTCTGAATTATAGCTTCAGGCTCATGGAGGAGGTTCCCCAAGATAGACGTTCACTTCACAATATACAGTTATGATGTTGAGGGCTGGTAGGCTACAGTAAAAACAACCACCAAACAAAATAACATGCAGTCAAAGACTCTTTGTACAGAGTTCTCTGTGGTCAGACGAAAATTGGACTAGTCGCTGTCTGCATGTTTGAGCTCTGACAAACTCAAGTCCAAGAAGGATCAAAGATGAAACCCCCCTCAAAACTCAGCGGTGGCTCTGGCTCAAGGGCAGCTAGGGAGCCTGCAAAATGCGGGACTTGGCCGGCCCTCTGCGTCTTATCAACTCGGCCCGTCTGGATCTGACAAGACACAGCTGTCCCCCGCGTTACCCGCAGTTGGCTACCGTTTATTCTGAGACGGTCAGTAATGGCCGACAGAGATTTCGGACAGCTATGCCAGACTCTTGTGCGCCTAATCTCCATCCCGACATCAGTCTTATACACGTAGAACTACTTTTAAAAAAATGTCTGCGTCTGTAGAGTCTCCAGCAGCCATCCGGTCTGAAACAAACACGCTGTCAGCAAGTCACCGTTTTCAGGGAGAGTTTTAAGCCATTGTTGGACACACAATCAGTCGTTATTGAGAGTGGGTTTAGCTAATGGCTTTTTAATGGGCCACAGTATTTTATGCCCCATCTCTGCTCTGCAATGAGACGGCTGCCACGTACCCCAGAAGCATCCTTAAATTACATCCTTAAATTACACTCTTATGACAGCGTCACCCGGTGAGTCTCCGTATTTTACGACCCCAACCAGGACGTATATGCGGCCTTTAAGTAGGTGGACTGCATGCAACAGCACAGATGGTTTGGTACTCCTATTATATAGTCATGTGAAGTCTAAACACATGTATGACTTCAAACAAATTCATTAATTCTGATTTAAAGAGTTGAACGGCATGTAAATAGCTGGAAACTATCATTTTACTCTCCGACATTTGTACATTTTAGAGAGTATAATTAATATTATTAAGGGTGCTATCAAATATTAGGCAGCTAATTCACTGGAGATAATAACACTGTGGTGTAGTCCTATATATATATATGTATATGTATGTGTATGTATATGTATGTGTATATATATATATATATGGGCACAGAGACACTGGAGATAATAATACTGTGCTGTAGTCCTATATATATGTATATGTATATATGTATGTGTATGTATATATATATATGGGCACAGAGACACTGGAGATAATAATACTGTGGTGTAGTCCTATATATATATATATAAATATATACATATGTGTATATATATATATATATGGGCACAGAGACACTGGGAGCTGTGGTGTAATACTGTGGTGTAGTCCTATATATATATATATATACATATATATACATATATATAAATATATATGGGCACAGAGACACTGGGAGCTGCATGTGCAAAACTTAACAACTGCAAAATCAGGGAAATTAAATGTACCAAATAAATAGCCACACGCTTATAGGATTATTTTAGTAGAACAGAAGTTACATTTGGTAAAACCCATTCACTTTTATAGATCTTGTAAAACAAATGGAGCCTGACAACATGAGTTATACCGACCAAACACCCACACGAGCCGAGACATTTATATTTGCATTACTTGAAATAACTATTATTATTATATTAATTATAAAATGCTAAAATGTTTACATTTTAGACAACAGCCAGATTAGATGGATGAGTCCAGCATATTGTCAAAACACAGAAACTTAAGAATAAAATAAATGTTTCTGTTTAATTACACATCTGTTTGGGCAACTTGTTTCTGTTCAAGTAATTCATGAATAATTTACATTTGAAACATGGTTGTGATCCTGAAGTCCTGTAGGGCATTAGGTAAGCTAATATGCAATACATACCCAATATTATCATGAGTTATTAATGTTATTTTGAGATTATTTTTGTATAATTAATATAAATATATTATTTCTGTATTAGTATTTATATTATAAAAGTCACATTTTTCATTGTCCATATTATAAAGATTAAAAAACAACACAGCATTTATTTTAATTAGTTATGCACCACAACAGAAAGTTACATTTTGTCGAGTAAAATTGATAAAGAAGAATCAGAACATATTTAAACCCTATTTTTAGCAGTTAATAAAAAGTTTCGTGGATTGAGCCAGAATCTGAAAGTCTAGTCTCTGTATATTCTGTGTAGAAAAATATCCAAAATATAAAACAAAATATAAACCAACATTTAGCTGGATACCCTAATGTTAAATTTATTAACGATTTGTGAGAATAAAAGAATAGGTAATAAATGATGTTAACATAATGACTGGTAAACAAACGCGTATAAGCTCTAATATAAACGCATGTTTAGTGTTGCCCATTATTACAATGTTACTCTATTAAGTGTTTAGTATTGCCGATTATTACAATGTTACTCTATTAAGTGTTTAGTGTTGCCCATTATTACAATGTTACTCTATTAAGTGTTTAGTGTTGCCCTTTATTACAATGTTACTCTATTAAGTGTTTAGTGTTGCCCATTATTACAATGTTACTCTATTAAGTGTTTAGTGTTGCCCATTATTACAATGTTACTCTATTAAGTGTTTAGTGTTGCCCATTATTACAATGGTACTCTATCAAGAAATACGTCTGATAGATAATATAAAGCCTGGTTTACAGAATATATCCTCTGCGTTTCTGTATTCACGAGAAACAGTGTTTTCTTCTGTGTCATTTGCCATGAAATGTGCAATCCTCAACAACATGTATCTATTGAGAGTAACGGGTTATATTGTTCCGATCCTGACAGGTGAAATATAGGTGAACTTATAAAATATGTATGAAGGGAATAGCGCACATGTGGGTGATAATATATGTACCCTATAGCCTAATATAGGATCTGAACATATATAAAGACACTATAGCCTAATATAGGATCTGAACATATATAAAGACACTATAGCCTAATATAGGATCTGAACATGTATAAAGACTCAGCATTTAAAGCCCATTTCTAATTCCTGCTATAGTCGATACGGGAGCCCATAGCTCTGAATGGCAGGTAACCTTATGCATTATAATGGCAGGTAACCTTATGCATTGTAATGGCAGGTAACCTTATGCATTATAATGGCAGGTAGGCTTATGCGTTGTAATGGCAGGTAACCTTATAATGCATTATAATCTTACCTTGTGCGACTCCAATGTTCACCAGGAGCAGTAGAACCAATCCAGGTGTGGTGACCATCCTCAGTAAGTCACCTGCCTGTTCTAGTCCACTTTTCCCCATCATATCACCAGGAAAACTAACTCCGTTCCGACGAAACGCCAGTCTTTGTGAAATACCAGTAACGGTCCAGATGGTGCCGATGAGGTGGTGGTGGTCCGGTAGCCTGTGACGAGCAGTTCTGGGTAAATGCAGAGAGATGAGCACTATTGGGGGAACCCGCCGGGTCCAGAGGTCCCAGGACTCCGTGCGCGCAGAGCCAATGCCACCGCCCTCTATCAAACAGACAGAATAGAGAGAGAAAACCCACAGAAACAACTCTATGCTGCCTACAGGTATGTGATCAGCCCACACATGTGCTAAAACACGCTACACGGACGAGCGTCCCCGTTTATAGTGCATGTTAACATGTTAAGTTAATGCATTCAGTGCGCGTCCACGGCTGTATTCTCCTACTCCTACATCCAACATGAACCCGCAAGCATTCTGCGCTCTGGACACCGTGTGCACATCCCTATAGGAGCGGGTCTGTGTGTGTGTGCGGGTCTGTGTGTGTGTGTGTGTGTGTGTGTGTGCGGGTCTGTGTGTGTGTGTGTGCGTGCGGGTGTGTGTGTGTGTGTGTGTGTGTGCGGGTGTGCGTGCGTGCGTGCGTGTGTGTGTGTGCGTGTGTGTGTGTGCGGGTCCCTGTGATACTCCAGCTCCTACCTATCTATGTCTGCCACCTTACGGCCATTTTAAAGACTCAGAGAAGTATCCGGAACTGAGAAACGGGATATCTGAGTATCTCACATGACGATGTGTTTCTGCCTTCTGGATCATTAAGAATAAATACACATGTCCCAGACCACTACTAATGCATAGGGACACATGTGTAGTGTGATTAGTGTGTCATTATTTGGTGGACAATTACAGAGTGGGTTGTTGATTTGTTGAGCGTTACCTGTCAGTTACGAGTCAGATGTTCTGCCCATTTGGCCACCCTGCCGTCCGTCATTGATTTGGATTCCTGTGTTAAGTCACTCAGCATTCTGTTAATTGGATATGCGATTGTAAAATGCATGTTTATATTGTTATATCAGCTGTTCCATTTGTTAGAGTGGCCCACGATATGTTCCCTTCAGGGACCTATAAAAGCTTTTTTATTCCTCCACTTTGTAGGGATTGCAGTAACTTTGGTATGGATCAACCATACTTTAATGCCTATACAATAAACAGACATGTGATTGAACCGGAGAAACAACAGCTAAAACATGACATGCACTCCAATCTTTTCCTCTTCAATCTCGGTCACTCTTTCGCTTTTAAACCGCTTTATTTTCTCCTTTAAACCATCAGTATTCCAATGTTACAAGTAATTCTATATCAGGATTCATGTTTGATATTCTTTTGGTCGGCGTTGCTATGGTCACTAACAGTTTTTATATAGATGGCCACCGTAGGTGCCAGGAGCTAAATGGGAGCCAATAACTTTAAACAATAGTAGATTACTGTTAACTCTGAATTACAGGGGCTTGGAAATATGACAGCATATGCAGGAGAATATGAAATAGGAAAAACTGTACTTTGACAGATGGCATTGTTGTCATTAGCCTGCTGTCCAGAATAGCTAAAAATACTTACAATAGCTGGCCAAAATCCCCAAGTTAATAAGGTGTATTTGTTCTACTAAAACACTGGGAAGCAAATCTGTCCAATGGAAAATTAGTTTGACTAAATGTTTAGTTCTTAGTGGAGCGCTCCTGTCACAAGACCAACCAATTGAAATGTCTCAAACTTCTTTAAAAACATCATACAGTTCTCAAAAGTGATGTCACCCTGTTTAGAGGTGACCTCACACTCTCTGACGACTTGAAGTGTCACCTCAAATCCCAATCCAAATCCCAATCTAAATGAGGTTAAGTTGATGCAGCCGTTTGGTCTGAGTGTGAGATGCACTGCTCAGTCTGCTTCAATAGCAGAGAATAGGTTGCCACTGGGTTGTGAACCTGCGACAGCTTTGTATGAGATCTCCACAGCTCCATAATGGTTTCGTTTGACATAATGGACACATTCCGTCTGCTGGGTCCCACATCTAATGCTTTGCTGTGTCTAGATGCAAGGCCAACATACAGTCTACAGGGATATTTATACATTTTTATTTATACATACTTTAAAAAAGATTAAAAAAACAAATGTCAACTGTATAAATGAAAACATTGTAAAATGCCTAACCAGCTTGCTGACAAACGCCTAACCAGCTTGATAACAAACGCCTAACCAGCTTGCTAACAAACGCCTAACCAGCTTGCTAACAAACGCCTAACCAGCTTGATAACAAACGCCTAACCAGCTTGAAAACAAACGCCTAACCAGCTTGATAACAAACGCCTAACCAGCTTGCTTACAAACAGCCAGACAATCCGGAAACATGAACATTCCCCCAGAACCACGGAGGGGTGGAATATTTTGATGTAGTAAGTGTGAATGTACTTGTGAAGGAAGGTAATCCATATTTTGCCGCGACCCGGTGTGCAGGCAGCGTGCTGGTGACCACAGGCTGGGCCTCAAGGCACCAGTGAATCAGACACACTGTGGCCCCGGGAGGCAGGAGACAGCACTCCAGAGGTTCAGGAGACAGCACTCCAGAGGTTCAGGAGACAGCACTCCAGAGGTTCAAGAGACAGCACTCCAGAGGTTTAGGAGACAGCACTCCAGAGGTTCAGGAGACAGCACTCCAGAGGTTTAGGAGAGCACTCTGGAGGTTCAGGAGACAGCACTCCAGAGGTTTAGGAGACAGCACTCTGGAGGTTTAGGAGACAGCACTCCAGAGGTTCAGGAGACAGCACTCCCGAGGTTCAGGAGACAGTACTCCAGAGGTTCAGGAGACATCACTCCAGAGGTTCAGGAGACAGCACTCCAGAGGTTTAGGAGACAGCACTCCAGAGGTTCAGGAGACAGCACTCCAGAGGTTTAGGAGACAGCACTCCAGAGGTTCAGGAGACAGCACTCTGGAGGTTCAGGAGACAGCACTCCAGAGGTTTAGGAGAAATCACTCCAGAGGTTTAGGAGACATCACTCTGGAGGTTCAGGAGACAGCACTCCAGAGGTTTAGGAGACAGCACTCCAGAGGTTCAGGAGACAGCACTCTGGAGGTTCAGGAGACAGCACTCCAGAGATTTAGGAGACATCACTCCAGAGGTTTAGGAGACATCACTCTGGAGGTTCAGGAGACAGCACTCCAGAGGTTCAGGAGACAGCACTCCAGAGGTTCAGGAGACAGCACTCCGGAGGTTCAGGAGAAAGCACTCCAGAGGTTTAGGAGACATCACTCCAGAGGTTTAGGAGACAGCACTCTGGAGGTTCAGGTAAAGGTACAGGCGCCGGCCACAATGTGTTGTCGTGCACAAGTTGGCTGTGGGGTGATGGTTAATCTCTTTAAGTAGTTACATAATGGGACGCTTGACATTTAATCAGTGAATAGGCTCCGGAGGAATAATCACATCCATAACTTCTAATCTAATATCAGGATTAAACAGGATTACAGTGAGGTGGATGGTGGGGGAGACTCACCTGATGCGTTTATGCTATTGAAAAATGGGACCGAAATAACAAAGCCTTTTCACATCACGTCTTATTTTAGTGTGGGAAGGAAGGAGATGCTGAGTCGCCGTGGCAATCTCATCCGCCCAATGCAATGGGTGGGAGGGGCTCTGTGGTGTGTCGTCTCGGCGATGGGACAGAGGCTTTGGCCGTCAGGCAAACAAAAGCCACATTTAAGTGGTCAGACGGCAGAAGTGTGCCGACGTCATCAAATTGAATTGTTTGGAAAGATCCCAGAACGAGGGATTTAGTGGGAAAACACGGAGAAGCAAATTAAATTGAAAACCGTTGCTCGTTGTTTTTACAGCACCGGTGTTTTTTTAGAGCACACATTAGTTTTGACTTAACCCCCCCAACCCCCCCACCGCACCCAGACAAAAAAGAGCATTGTGTGTATCTCCACAACAGCAATTTGTTAATGTTCCTGTTCGAGATGAACTTAATAACTACTGTAGAGCAGTCAGCTGTTTGACTCAGCAGAGTATTCCAGTACACGATGGGAGATGACCCTGGACCAGATCATAAATATTCATTATGTTCCCTAAGTTAGATCTCCATTTCTTACACCACCCACAACCAATTCCCACTAATTTGGAGAAAGTCACACAACCCTAAAAACTGCAATCAACTCACTGGGTCAGGTGACTAGAGATCTCTAAAGGGATTGGCTCGAATCCTCTATCTAGACATCTTTGATTGGATCTCCCGCCCACAGGAAGACATCACGTCTGAATGTGTTTCTATACAGTCACATCTTCACTGTACGATAGTCTTTGCATAATTGTGTTTTATAACCAACCTTGGCAGCGGAGACCACATTTAGCAGATAAATTCCTTCCTCCATGTTCTAAAAATTGTGTTTTCTGTTTGATGTGAAAGATCATTGGCAAATTCCGGCTTTACTTACAATGACTTCTCATCCTAGACCGTTTGAAATAAACCTTTCTTCGCTAAGCTCATCCTAGAATTGTGGACGGTATTGTGTGATTTCCACTTCAGGAAAATAAGTAGTAAACACTTCTGATATAGTGAAGTGTAAATACAATGATGTATGATACAGGGTGAACATATTAGATGAACATATTAGATGTATGAGTTTAGACATCCGGAACATATCAACAAACATTACGACATTTCTCAGTTGTTACCTGGGATACTAGTATATTGAGTTAAGGTGAAATGAGACCAGCTGAAAAACTGTGCCTCTTCCAAAGGATTAATAAAGTGGGGATTTGTTTGTTCCACATGTCATGGAGACTATTCCCCATTCGCTGTGTGTTTTGTTATTTTCCCTGTGTGAAACTGAACAGGCCAGGCTGCTGTGAGTCCAGCCAATCTCTACAGGCAGGATACTTTGAGCCAGTTACTGACTGATGTAAAGCAAATACTACTGAACTACTGAACTGTACATACAGACCCTGGCTCGGAGTTTCACAGCAGTTGGCCAGAATGCTCGTGAATACACAGACAATGAACATATTGTACATGGATGTCCACACACACACACACACACACACACAAACACACACACACACACACACACACACACACACACACACACACACACACACACACACACACACACACACACACACACACACACACACACACACACACACACACACACACAGACACACAGACAGATACACACACACACACACACACACATACAAACACACACACACACATGTATACATACACACACACGGTTGATTAAAAATAATTTACCACAGAAAAAGTCACCTGGACAGGTTGCCGACCAGCGTTCTGGTCAAACGTACGGCACAGTGTCGGGAAACAAGGTTATTATGTAAGATATCGGCGCTACACACAAGATCACCTGACTCATGTCCAGAATCTTCACTTGCCTGCAGAATTTCCCCTGGGACCACAGGATACCTGTCCCTGACTGACATTTCAATTTGGTCCTGGGTCTTTCTGCTGCGTCTCCTTCGTCATGGCGATACCTGTACCTTCATTGCTCTCAGCCACTCAGCAGTGGGTCCGGTGGCGTGCTAACGTGTGGGTAATCATCACAAGTGGTTTTTGATTAGCTCATTACTAATTCATGCACAATTCCAAACCCAAATCGCGCTTAATTACATCTCTGATTCCGGCGCTGACCAATATTGATGTAATTAAATAATTATGAGCTTGCCGCCGCATCCTCCGAGTGTCAAGGAAAAAGGAGACTTTTATTCTGAATATAAATGAGGAGCAGATTAGGGCGTCGTGTGAGGAGAATGCTACTTCAGTGATGAGGCCGGGCTGAAGGACGTCACATTCCGGGAAAATCAATTGGAAGTTTTCAAAACAAACGCGTTATTTCAGATCTCGACAACATCAGAGGCCAGCATGTATGCAAATCTCTAATCAAGTTCCTCTTTGACATTCACCTATAGCTAATGAAATTGAGAAGGTCTACCAACTTGATTTTGTTTCGATTTACATTCGGTGTATTTCCTTTGGCCGTATTGGTTATGCATTTGTAAACAGGCAATTTCTTGACTCATGTTCTCCCATGGTGGTCTAGATCATTGTGGAATTCCACTTTGCTCCACTCAGAGAGCAGGATTTGGTTCCACTGGGGGCCAGATGGAACCCAAACCCTCTCCTGAGATTAAAGGAACCCCTAAACACTGGAAGCCCTCTACTCGCAGACCAGGGTTTGTGTTGACAGTCTAAAGAGGTGTTAGGTCAGAGGTCGTGTCAGGCTCTCTTTTGTGTTACCTTTTGATATCTTAATTCCGGCTCTGTTCAGTCCAAGAGATAGTGTTCATGTCCGGGCGTGCAGAGAAAAATCTTTATGTGGCTTTGAAATACTTTTTGAAAAAGAAAAAATTTGACCTGCAAGCCTTCATTGTAGCTTTTATCCTAGTTTCTTTCATCCAGCACTGACTTCACTGACTGCTACCTTTCTGAGTCAGATATAGTTCATAGTACTTCTGTGCTTGTCAACTCTTAAGATAAATGCAGTAACCGTAAGTTGATCCAGACCTCTGCTGACAGACTGCCATGTAAAAGATGTATGTTTTTTCCCCCAGGGGGTCAAGGACACAAACAGCGCTTGGAAACATTAACGTGGTTAAACATGACAGTTGTACATGTAGCTTGAAGGTTTGCATCGATTCATTACAGTTCTTATAAAATTGTTGATTAAGAACCAAAGCCTCTTTTCAGTTGAAACTTGAGTATCCGTGATAATTAATGCTTTAACCAGGAATGTCTCTTGGTCAGTGCTGCAGCCTGCTCACCTAATCGTAAATTAAAAGACGTTACAAATGTTGCCAACATAATCCTACAAGTACTTCCCTATAAGGACAAAGCCTCTGTAATGTTAGTTAAAAAAAATAGAATTAATTAGAAGCTGAAGAAAAAAAATTAGAAGCTGAAAAAGAATACATCCAGAATAAGACAAATTAGAAGCAGAATATAAAGCATAGTAGGATGAGAATGGGACAGCAGTCTTTGAAGCCCTGGAGCTCAGGATAACTTGCTGTTTAAGCAAGTTTGGACGATTAGCTACGGGATTTAGAGTTAAGAGAAGAAGTATGAATAACATTCTGAAGTCCCGCTGATCCGGGGGAGGGGGGTTGGAGGGACTGATTGATGTCCTCCCTTGAAATACAGATGATGGGTAAATCAAGACAATGCGTCTAAGAGGATCCAACCTCCAGACCTAAAGGCCACAGGACACCAGAGGTGCTGGTGTGACACATTGAGTCTGTCGCCAGGGAGACATCAGCGGACACTAATAACACATAAAGCCGCCGGGAACACGCAGAAAGCAAAAAATAAAAACAAATTAAGAAAAATTGCTTGTGCATTATAATGACAATGGTTCATTTGATGCATACACTTCTAGTTATTTTGTTTCCCTTTTTTTCGGAAGTTTGAGAACTTTAGAACTTATCTTCAGAACATTGAAGCATTGAGCTGTGGAGCTCCATGCACTTAACTACGTCATTGCGAGAACAAGGTTTGTCTCCTGCTCATTAATAAGTCCAGGGGTCTGGTGGAGGGCTGTGCAGTTGGTCAGCCTGTGGTTATTAGTGGATTATGGCTGCATGGTCCTGATCTGTAGCTACTCCTAACTAAACAGTGGACAGTGATAAACTCTATTGATCGAACAGAGACCCAGAGTGTAGTGTCGTTTTTACCTGATATACATGACACCCTGTTCACACAGCCAGGTTATATCTGCTCACTCACTCGCTCCGGTTTTACATTTAACAGATTTTTTAGAGGCCAGAATTTTTCAAAACATGTTCAAGAAATCTGTTCTGTCCAGATTTTATACGTAATGTAAGAAGGTGAGACTTTTGTAATGCCTCAACAAATCAGACTATATAACTCACGCTGATCGGTGTTGAAAGTAGTTAACAGGCCTTTTAGGATATAATGGGATGTCTTTTGAGATGGCGAGATATACGTAAATCTTATCACATCACACATTTAGTCGGGAGCAGCTTTATAAATCTAATTTATTACGCTCGTTACATTTCTTTGAAGGATTTTCTCGAGGCTATCTGAGGAGGTACATGCGCTGTGACAGATCGATGCTGTTGGGAACCTCACTACGACAGTTTGGTCATTTCTAGCAATTTAATGAAACCTGAATATAAATATTTTAGTAACAATGATGTGTATTTGAACAGTTGATTGGCAAAACAATTGCAAAAATCTATTAGCAAACCTATGGGGTTAGGGTTATGGGGTTAGGATTGTAGCTGTGCTTGTAGCTGTGCTTGTAGCCGTGCTTGCAGCAGTGCTTGTAGCTGTGCTTGTAGCTGCGCTTGTAGCTATGCTTGTAGCTGTGCTTGTAGCTGTGCTTGTAGCTGTGCTTGTAGCGGTGCTTGTAGCTGTGCTTGTAGCGGTGCTTGCAGCATTTGCAGCTGTTGGTCTGTCAACTGCCTCTCTTCCAAGCTGTTGATGCTAAAACACTTGACTTCTGAATCTCGTCCTTTTTTAGCTTTGGGTCTGTCAGACCTCTTCTGTCAGAGTTTTCTCCAGCTTCCATTTGCCTTTTGATGATAAATACATTTCAAATGTATTCACTGACATCCTGGCTTTCCAAGGAATTTTCTCTGCATAAACAAAAGAGCTTCACTTTTAAGGGACATAGTGGTCTGTCAGTCAACCCTTAATTAATTAGTCAATTGCCTTTTTCTCGCCATTATAAAAGCAGGATGCCACTTCCTGCAGTTTAATACCATCCAAATAATCCTTATGAGTGTGTTGAAACAAAGTCTAATCCAGAAGTACATCTGTAAAACCTGTAAACATCAAATTTCAAGGCATTTTTTCTGGGGGGAATGCTCTTAATTTTTTGTTTTTTTGGCAAGCACAACATGTTTTAACCTCTGTCTGTTTAGCGCTTATCTTCAAGGCCAACTGCTATAATTTCAATAAAAATTGGAAGAATGGGAGTGTTTAAAGGTCGTGCATGTTTTGAGGCAATATGGAAAAACAGTTATTGTCAGTTGTGTGCAGGCCAGTGGGTTGAGGAATACTCACCAGAACAGGATGCCTCCAAATACGTGTTTTTGGACTTCGTTTGAGAGAATCAACACTTCACTGTCAGATGGTTCAATTGTGACCGACTGACTGATCTGACAATAATGAGTTGTTATTTACGAGGCGAGGACATTTGAAGACCTCTCTGATCCTATTGAACCTCTCAAAGACGACCGATGGGTTTATGAGAAGGTAGAGGAATGTGGAGATGGACTGGGACGGAGGTTGTCTGACATACTGAGGGGCGACAGAATCCATTAAACAGGAACTATTGCAAAACCTGAGCACTTTGCCCCCATTATAGTGCGGCACCTAATGTGGTTATTAAATGACTTTACAGCAGCATACTGGAGCAGGGTATTAGAAGTGCATTAGGCTGATAAAGAGGTTATTCCTGACAGAGATGATATGTGGCTGGGATCTCGAGCTAGTCACCTTCTGGCCAGGCTGACCCCGTCTCTTACCATCCCTCTAGAACGGTCCACACCCAGATTTAATGGTCCGTTCTCAGTCCGTGGTCTGACTGACACCCTAATCACTTTGTAGTGCATGAAATTTGGCCTGGGCTCGTTGTCTAAAGAAGTGCTCTGCTTAGAGTTGTGTGTTTTAACTGGGTCTGTTACCTTACGCTACAGGGGGGGTGTTTGGTGTTACAGTAACCCAGTGATACAGTAACCCAGTAACCCAGTGATACAGTAACCCAGTGATACAGTAACCTAGTGATACAGTAACCCAGTGATACAGTAACCCAGTGATACAGTAACCCAGTGATACAGTAACCCATTGATACAGTAACCCAGTGATACAGTAACCCAGTGATACAGTAACCCAGTAACCCAGTGATACAGTAACCCAGTGATACAGTAACCCAGTGATACAGTAACCCAGTGATACAGTAACCCAGTGATACAGTAACCCAGTAACCCAGTGATACAGTAACCCAGTGATACAGTAACCTAGTGATACAGTAACCCAGTGATACAGTAACCCAGTGATACAGTAACCCAGTAACCCAGTGATACAGTAACCCAGTGATACAGTAACCTAGTGATACAGTAACCCAGTGATACAGTAACCCAGTGATACAGTAACCCAGTGATACAGTAACCCATTGATACAGTAACCCAGTGATACAGTAACCCAGTGATACAGTAACCCAGTAACCCAGTGATACAGTAACCCAGTGATACAGTAACCCAGTGATACAGTAACCCAGTGATACAGTAACCCAGTGATACAGTAACCCAGTGATACAGTAACCCAGTGATACAGTAACCAGTGATACAGTAACCCAGTGATACAGTAACCCAGTGATACAGTAACCCAGTGATACAGTAACCCAGTGATACAGTAACCCAGTGATACAGTAACCCAGTAACCCAGTGATACAGTAACCCAGTGATACAGTAACCCAGTGATACAGTAACCCAGTGATACAGTAACCCAGTAACCCAGTGATACAGTAACCCAGTGATACAGTAACCCAGTGATACAGTAACCCAGTGATACAGTAACCCAGTGATACAGTAACCCAGTGATACAGTAACCCAGTGATACAGTAACCCAGTGATACAGTAACCCAGTGATACAGTAACCCAGTGATACAGTAACCCAGTGATACAGTAACCCAGTGATACAGTAACCCAGTGATACAGTAACCCAGTGATACAGTAACCCAGTGATACAGTAACCCAGTGATACAGTAACCCAGTGATACAGTAACCCAGTAACCCAGTGATACAGTAACCCAGTGATACAGTAACCCAGTGATACAGTAACCCAGTGATACAGTAACCCAGTAACCCAGTGATACAGTAACCCAGTGATACAGTAACCCAGTGATACAGTAACCCAGTGATACAGTAACCCAGTGATACAGTAACCCAGTGATACAGTAACACTAGTGATACAGTAAGCCAGTGATACAGTAACCCAGTGATACAGTAACCCAGTGATACAGTAACCCAGTGATACAGTAACCCAGTGATACAGTAACCCAGTGATACAGTAACCCAGTGATACAGTAACCCAGTGATACAGTAACCCAGTGATACAGTAACCCAGTGATACAGTAACCCAGTGATACAGTAACCCAGTGATACAGTAACCCAGTGATACAGTAACCCAGTGATACAGTAACCCAGTGATACAATAACCCAGTGATACAGTAACCCAGTGATACAATAACCCAGTGATACAGTAACCCAGTGATACAGTAACCCAGTGATACAGTAACCCAGTGATACAGTAACCCAGTGATACAGTAACCCAGTGATACAGTAACCCAGTGATACAGTAACCCAGTGATACAATAACCCAGTGATACAGTAACCCAGTGATACAATAACCCAGTGATACAGTAACCCAGTGATACAATAACCCAGTGATACAGTAACCCAGTGATACAATAACCCAGTGATACAGTAACCCAGTGATACAATAACCCAGTGATACAGTAACCCAGTGATACAGTAACCCAGTGATACAGTAACCCAGTGATACAGTAACCCAGTGTTACAGTAATGCTCATTGAGTCACCTCTGGAATGGAGGCAAGTCCCAAAAAGAAAACTGTTCGGGTAACTATTCTGTCTGAGAAGTTACCAAACATTTAGTATCTGTCATGAAATCAACTAGATTATATAAAAATAAGATGACAATATTTTTTTATATTGAAGTAAAGATTCTTCATTCATTTCCTCTTATCTCGTATCCCTTTACCTGTCTGGTCAGGTGCAAAGTCGCTATGGTTTCAATATGCTAATAAAGAGAGACGAAATATATGAAAACACCTCTCGTTTCGCTTCTCGCTCCAGCTCCTCTGTTATTGTTTCCAACACAGAAATTATTCACAGCAAAAGAGACAATCTTGTCATGTGACCTACACGGACGACCTTCAATAAAACCACATGATGCAGGAACACGTTATCGGCGAACCTAATTGAAAATGTTCACCCTTTGTAGCAAAATCATGTCAATGTGAGCAGTGAAAAAAATGTACAGGAGAAATTGAATTTGGAGACCTTGAAAAAATATACAGTGAAAAAGGATTTGGTTCACCATTAATCATTAAGGATAGCTATGCTAACACAATTAATATGTTTGTCATCAACTGACCACCTTCACTGACATTGCCTTCTGCTTTGTGTTGATACATAAAGGAAAGCGGTGTAACAAGGTTAATTAGGTCCTGTTTCGGAGAGGTAGCTTGCTTGCTCCACAGATCTACAATAATACACTGAAACGGAGACAAATGACCCTGTGAGAACCAATGCTGTGGTCTGAGGTAAATCTGTGGTGTATAAAAGAGGACTTATGAGAAAGGCAATGCCACCGAAGATTAAATTGAGAAGAAGTTTACTCTTGAAGTCGTTTTAGAGAGATTAAAGGGGCCACTTATTTCGTTTTTCTCTTGAATGTTTGAATGTTACACTTTATAGATCACCACAGTCAACATGTCTAAAGTGTCTGGCAACACAACTTGAAAGTCTGGCTGCTCCTTGGAAAGTACAAAGGCACTTATAAATGCACTTATTTTGCCATGAAGGTACCCCATATACCACACATTTATAAGCCAGCCATGAAGTCCAACGCCCACACTCCATAGAGCTCCGAGATGGAATTGTTTTGAGTCGTAAATCTAGAGAACATTATAATGCTCAAGGTTGAAATATCTCAGGAGCACAAAGAGTTCCACTGTTGTGAAGGAGAAGATGTTTCACACAACCACAACACTTCCTGGAGTTGGCTGTCTGAAGGCCGTGATCGCTGATGTGACCAGGACCCAATGACCATTGAAACAGAGCTTCAGAGTTTATATGCAAATATGGGAGAATCTGTCAGAAGGACACGCATCTCTTTAACAGGTTCAATTGGTCTGTAAACGTTCAGCAGTGGCCAAAGGCCTGACTAGTGAACGTCTGTAAAGACAAGATCGCAGTTCGCCAACGCTCCTCAATATGATCCAATTAGAAAGGATCTGAGCCAGAGGAGTGGTGTGAAGATTGCTATTCAAGGTGTTTTATCAAGTACAGTAGATTATTATGTACAATACAATGTTGCACACGGTTCTTGCACCCAACAAAAAATAGTTTTTTAGTCTGATCCCCTCTGAATGAACTTCCAGAAGTGAGTGCATTCATACATATTCATAGTTTCATACTCGTGGGATTTGTGACCTTGGGGTTTCAACTGGCATGCTTTCGCTAGATCAGCTGGAATGAGCTCACAACACGTGTAAATTACATGCCTTCATTCCGATTAGACACTCCTGTCATTTTACCTTGAGGGTCTGAATGGGAGACGAACAAACAGACGAGCAATTCCAGCGAGCCACCCGCTGAAGAACAAACTGTCTGACCACCATTCCACTCATGGTAACGAGGAAGGTACCAGGCGATATGGGCAAACATAGTCACGGTTGTCATGGTATCTCTCGGTGTTGAGGCTGAGGTAGTACCAATACAGAGTGAGAACATGTCCACCACCACTAGCTCAGTGTAGACTGGTCCATACAGAGTGAGAACATGTCCACCACCACTAGCTCAGTGTAGACTGGTCCATACAGAGTGAGAACATGTCCATCACCACTAGCTCCGTGTAGACTGGTCCATACAGAGTGAGAACATGTCCACCACCACTAGCTCCGTGTAGACTGGTCCATACAGAATGAGAACATGTCCATCACCACTAGCTCAGTGTAGACTGGTCCATACAGAGTGAGAACATGTCCACCACCACTAGCTCAGTGTAGACTGGTCCATACAGAGTGAGAACATGTCCATCACCACTAGCTCCGTGTAGACTGGTCCATACAGAATGAGAACATGTCCATCACCACTAGCTCAGTGTAGACTGGTCCATACAGAGTGAGAACATGTCCACCACCACTAGCTCAGTGTAGACTGGTCCATACAGAGTGAGAACATGTCCATCACCACTAGCTCCGTGTAGACTGGTCCATACAGAATGAGAACATGTCCATCACCACTAGCTCAGTGTAGACTGGTCCATACAGAGTGAGAACATGTCCACCACCACTAGCTCCGTGTAGACTGGTCCATACAGAGTGAGAACATGTCCACCACCACTAGCTCCGTGTAGACTGGTCCATACAGAGTGAGAACATGTCCATCACCACTAGCTCAGTGTAGACTGGTCCATACAGAATGAGAACATGTCCATCACCACTAGCTCAGTGTAGACTGGTCCATACAGAGTGAGAACATGTCCACCACCACTAGCTCCGTGTAGACAGGTCCATACAGAATGAGAACATGTCCATCACCACTAGCTCAGTGTAGACTGGTCCATACAGAATGAGAACATGTCCACCACCACTAGCTCCGTGTAGACTGGTCCATACAGAGTGAGAACATGTCCACCACGACTAGCTCAGTGTAGACTGGTCCATACAGAGTGAGAACATGTCCACCACCACTAGCTCCGTGTAGACTGGTGCATACAGAATGAGAACATGTCCACCACCACTAGCTCCGTGTAGACTGGTGCATACAGAGTGAGAACATGTCCATCACCACTAGCTCCGTGTAGACTGGTCCATACAGAATGAGAACATGTCCATCACCACTAGCTCCGTGTAGACTGGTCCATACAGAGTGAGAACATGTCCATCACCACTAGCTCCGTGTAGACTGGTCCATACAGAGTGAGAACATGTCCACCACCACTAGCTCCGTGTAGACTGGTCCATACAGAATGAGAACATGTCCACCACCACTAGCTCAGTGTAGACTGGTCCATACAGAGTGAGAACATGTCCACCACCACTAGCTCCGTGTAGACTGGTCCATACAGAATGAGAACATGTCCACCACCACTAGCTCAGTGTAGACTGGTCCATACAGAGTGAGAACATGTCCACCACCACTAGCTCCGTGTAGACTGGTCCATACAGAATGAGAACATGTCCATCACCACTAGCTCCGTGTAGACTGGTCCATACAGAGTGAGAACATGTCCATCACCACTAGCTCCGTGTAGACTGGTCCATACAGAGTGAGAACATGTCCACCACCACTAGCTCCGTGTAGACTGGTCCATACAGAATGAGAACATGTCCATCACCACTAGCTCAGTGTAGACTGGTCCATACAGAGTGAGAACATGTCCACCACCACTAGCTCAGTGTAGACTGGTCCATAAAGAATGAGAACATGTCCACCACCACTAGCTCCGTGTAGACTGGTCCATACAGAGTGAGAACATGTCCACCACCACTAGCTCCGTGTAGACTGGTCCATACAGAGTGAGAACATGTCCATCACCACTAGCTCAGTGTAGACTGGTCCATACAGAGTGAGAACATGTCCACCACCACTAGCTCCGTGTAGACAGGTCCATACAGAATGAGAACATGTCCATCACCACTAGCTCAGTGTAGACTGGTCCATACAGAATGAGAACATGTCCATCACCACTAGCTCAGTGTAGACTGGTCCATACAGAGTGAGAACATGTCCACCACCACTAGCTCCGTGTAGACTGGTCCATACAGAGTGAGAACATGTCCACCACCACTAGCTCAGTGTAGACTGGTCCATACAGAGTGAGAACATGTCCACCACCACTATCTCCGTGTAGACTGGTCCATACAGAGTGAGAACATGTCCACCACCACTAGCTCCGTGTAGACTGGTCCATACAGAGTGAGAACATGTCCATCACCACTAGCTCAGTGTAGACTGGTCCATACAGAGTGAGAACATGTCCACCACCACTAGCTCAGTGTAGACTGGTCCATACAGAATGAGAACATGTTCACCACCACTAGCTCCGTGTAGACTGGTCCATACAGAATGAGAACATGTCCGCCACCACTAGCTCCGTGTAGACTGGTCCATACAGAGTGAGAACATGTCCACCACCACTAGCTCCGTGTAGACTGGTCCATACAGAGTGAGAACATGTCCATCACCACTAGCTCCGTGTAGACTGGTGCATACAGAATGAGAACATGTCCATCACCACTAGCTCAGTGTAGACTGGTCCATACAGAGTGAGAACATGTCCACCACCACTAGCTCAGTGTAGACTGGTCCATAAAGAATGAGAACATGTCCACCACCACTAGCTCCGTGTAGACTGGTCCATACAGAATGAGAACATGTCCATCACCACTAGCTCAGTGTAGACTGGTCCATACAGAGTGAGAACATGTCCATCACCACTAGCTCAGTGTAGACTGGTCCATACAGAATGAGAACATGTCCACCACCACTAGCTCCGTGTAGACTGGTCCATACAGAGTGAGAACATGTCCACCACCACTAGCTCAGTGTAGACTGGTCCATAAAGAATGAGAACATGTCCACCACCACTAGCTCCGTGTAGACTGGTCCATACAGAATGAGAACATGTCCATCACCACTAGCTCAGTGTAGACTGGTCCATACAGAGTGAGAACATGTCCATCACCACTAGCTCAGTGTAGACTGGTCCATACAGAATGAGAACATGTCCACCACCACTAGCTCAGTGTAGACTGGTCCATACAGAATGAGAACATGTCCATCACCACTAGCTCAGTGTAGACTGGTCCATACAGAATGAGAACACGTCCACCACCACTAGCTCCGTGTAGACTGGTCCATACAGAATGAGAACATGTTCATCACCACTAGCTCCGTGTAGACTGGTCCATACAGAATGAGAACATGTCCATCACCACTAGCTCCGTGTAGACTGGTCCATACAGAGTGAGAACATGTCCACCACCACTAGCTCCGTGTAGACTGGTCCATACAGAATGAGAACATGTCCATCACCACTAGCTCTGTGTAGACTGGTAATAGGAGATGAATCATTTTGTTCATTTCTTCTCCTGAACCGATTTATTTGATTGCAGTAGTGAGCTGATTCCACATGACTGCAGATCTCACGATACAAACAGGGGCTCACACATCAGAAGTGACACCCCAGGACCTCTCCTAGGACCTTGTCTCATCTCCTTTGTTTCCACCAACCTCTGGTCCCCTCTCTCTCGCCTTCTTATCTCACCTCGCTCTGATCTCCACTGCTTTGGTTCCAGAGTTTACTTTAAAGATGTGCTCTGGGGGAGGTGGGGGGACAGGATGTGCTAGAATGAACAGTTCCTCCCCACCCCTCCCCCTCTACAACCTTTTCCTTGCCCTCTGCTCCTTAGGCCCTGCAGTAGGAGTGTCGTGTTGTTATCAGGGACACTCAGAAATAGAAGTATGACTACCCCAGACCCCCTGCCCAGAACACCCCCCGCCCGCCCCCCCCGCCCCACAATTCTGACTGAGCAAGGACAAACCAGCGCCAGTTGCTCACCACCTGTGCAAAACCCACGGCCCAGAAGCGGAACCTTGACTGTTAAAACTCTTCACAGACTTTATTTACCCCGTGGGCATCAAGAGGGATATGTTCAAATTGTGTTGGAGGGAAATGACAAAAATAAAACATGGAAAACATACAAATTCACGACGAGTATACGAGTGTAAGGATGAAAGAAGACGATGTCTGCTGGCCTTAGGAGAGGAAGATTAAGCTGTTTAGGAAAGAACATCTATTTCTCTATATCTGGCAAGTTCTGACTACAACTATCAAACCTTTTACGTTGGATATTCACATATTTTTATTTTCTTAAGTTTATGATACTTCATTTGTGCCTAGTACAAGTGTGATGAAACAAACAAATCATATAAATCAAAAACATTTCCGATGCATTCGTTTTATCCGTTATCCAATTTTTTCGGCCTGACAAACAAACAGTACTGAAGGTAAAAATAGCTAATAATATGGGTAAAATCGAGTAATCATGGCATTCAACATGAAACCAGTTAACTGAGACAGTAACTTCTCTGTTTACCTGTCAGGTACACAACGTCTCACCTAGACATATGAACTCCCCTTGTACGTAAAACATGCAAACGTTTTCTGTAATTAAACACAGTAAATCACAACCTCTAAAACACACGCATCTCAACATTTCCACTTTGCTGTGGCACCACTTAGTCACAACGTGGCCTTAGATTGTTGCCGATTGCCTGATGAATTGGATTATTCCACGTTCACACGTCACAGAACCTTGTCAAATGTTCCAATATTTTTTAAAGGAAATGCCCAGACACATACTGCTGAGGTTGTAGCCATGGAAAAAACTACGCCCTTCAATGTTTTTCTCTTACAGAAACAGGTTCACACACTACAGCTGACATGATTTTTTTCGTGACAGATTTTGCCTCGACCTCACAACTACGTAGACCTGACCATACTCAAAGAAATATGCAGAATCTGGTCCATAGCTAGAAATCGACATACATTTTACTGATATAGAACTGACTGCTGAGAAGTCCTGCCCACTGGGACTTTTTGTCTTGCTCCCGATGTGACTTCTCTTTTACTTGCCATGGAAACTTGGGTGATAAGATGTAAATGAGTCATAAAGGAGGAGGACAAAAAATATTGTGTGAAGAAAATATGGGACTTATATCATTACATTATTGCAATATTGCATCATTACACTGTTACATGACTACTTCGTCACACGATTATATCATTACTTTATTACATCATTACATTATTACTTTGTTACTTCATTACTTCTTCATAACATTATTACTCTATTACATTATTACTTCGTTACTTCATTACTTCTTCATTACATTATTACTTCATTACATCATAACATAATTTGGTTATTACATTATAGTGATGTTTTGTGCTCCACTGGCTCTTGTGGGGGAGTCACTAAGCACCCCGCTTGGCTAAACTGATGGCCGCCCCCCCCATTGCAAACATGTCTCGTTCGCCCGGTCGGCACCAGACATCCGTGGTACCTCTGGGGTCAGAGTTCAATACAGATAAGATAAGTGGAGACGGGGAACAAAGAACAAAGGATGCTCAGTGGAAGTAAAAGACAGACAGGAAAAACATTAAAGGTATACGGCCGTACTTATATCTCATTAAAATGGTTTTACACAATATCTGACTTAATAGTTTCACTATTATTAAAAAAAATCCAAAGTGAAATTCATTAGTATACAGCCTATCTATCGACTGTCATCATTTCACATCACCTGATAGGAATCAACGTTTAGTTAGGATGATGTGACCAATCATTGCTGTTATTTAATTTTGATAATATTTCTTGTACGTAAGTGTCAGCCTTGGGCTGGGGGTCCAGAGACCACCGTAGATGAGTCACAGAGGGGTTCACTAAGCCTGCGTTGATTCAAACCAGACTGTTGGCCCTCCTTCACCTTTACCCGCTGCTGCTCAGACGCCAAACACACACCAATTCATAAAACTGACTTGTCCTTGTCAACTGAACCTGTGCGATGTCTGGGAATGTTTTAGGGAATATAGCATTCATCATCAGGATTCGGTTCAGCTTTATGTAATCGACTGTTTTCACTGTGATCTTGCTCTATTTTAACAAAGAGGAAGATGGTAAACTGAAAGGTCTCCTCTTCCCTTGTTCTTCTCAAAAAAGATTCCATTCATCATTGCAAAAGCAACTGAAAATATTCCTGTTCCTGAAAATGGGCGGCAATAAAGTTGTTGTTCTCATTGTGGGCTTCTGATTGGCTGTTTAGTATATGGGCGGTGCCAAATCTTTACAGCACTTTTGCATGAACAGGCTTGTATTGAGCACATAAAACTGTATAGCTAGGAACCTTTAGCTATGTAGACATGCTGGGCAAAAATGTGTACTACTGGCAGTGGCATGTGTGGGTTGAGCTCATGAGTATAGCTATTTGGAGCAGTGGGGAGTGTGCTCAGTGGCAGAGATGAGGGTCGCTGGTTCAAATCCCCCCCCCCCTGCCGATATATTAGCATTGCAGCCATGTTTCCTTCCATTATAGTACATTTTTCCAAGCACACAGCTTTTCTTGGCCCTATGTAATTTAATTGAGCACCCTGTTTAATGCAGATATGGTGTTTATCTGGTCCAATCTCTGTTAATCAAGCCCTGTGGTATTACAATGAGGACTTTGTCTGAGTGACTATATTGTTTGCTGTTTAGTGCCACCTAGGCGACACCTGACATAGAAAGCTACCTTTATGAATACATAGAGAGATCCAGTTGTCCATTTAAACTCCCCAAAGTGCCCCATTGACACTACGCAGTGTAAAATCCATGCAATTAAGTCTTTAGTATGTCATTGGTGCAGGCCCTTAAGTAACAAACACCACAAAACACTCTTAACCAGTTAAAAGCAAATACATTTACCACACACGTTTATCAGAATTTATTACACAATCCACAATGTGAATATGTATTTTAAGCCTCAAACTGACATTTGATTGGATAGGTTTGGACAATCTTGGCCCCTGGTCCTGGTGGGTGACCAGAGGGTCGGTCGGAGGAGGCACGTTCATAATAAGAGCAAAGTGGACCTCCACATGGACACAACACAAAGCAGTGTAATTAGATTTCTGTGCACTGGTCCCAGAACAGTTCTGCTGATTGCAATCAGTCAGAGTGCTAGATAAATTGGATTGATATTATAAAAGAATCATGTGTGGCTTTCCTGCTTTTTGTTGATCTTTTCATTTGTTTCCTGCAGCCATTGTTACAGGTTAGGATACATGGCGTATTCCCAGGTTAGGATACATGCAGTATTCCCAGGTTAGGATACATGCAGTATTCCCAGGTTAGGATACATGCAGTATTCCCAGGTTAGGATACATGCAGTATTCCCAGGTTAGGATACATGCAGTATTCCCAGGTTAGGATACATGGCGTATTCCCAGGTTAGGATACATGCAGTATTCCCAGGTTAGGATACATGGCGTATTCCCAGGTTAGGATACATGCAGTATTCCCAGGTTAGGATACATGCAGTATTCCCAGGTTAGGATACATGGCGTATTCCCAGGTTAGGATACATGGCGTATTCCCAGGTTAGGATACATGGCGTATTCCCAGGTTAGGATACATGCAGTATTCCCAGGTTAGGATACATGCAGTATTCCCAGGTTAGGATACATGCAGTATTCCCAGGTTAGGATACATGCAGTATTCCCAGGTTAGGATACATGCAGTATTCCCAGGTTAGGATACATGCAGTATTCCCAGGTTAGGATACATGGCGTATTCCCAGGTTAGGATACATGCAGTATTCCCAGGTTAGGATACATGGCGTATTCCCAGGTTAGGATACATGCAGTATTCCCAGGTTAGGATACATGCAGTATTCCCAGGTTAGGATACATGCAGTATTCCCAGGTTAGGATACATGCAGTATTCCCAGGTTAGGATACATGCAGTATTCCCAGGTTAGGATACATGCAGTATTCCCAGGTTAGGATACATGCAGTATTCCCAGGTTAGGATACATGGCGTATTCCCAGGTTAGGATACATGCAGTATTCCCAGATTAGGATACATCCAGTATTCCCAGGTTAGGATACATTCAGTATTCCCAGGTTAGGATACATGCAGTATTCCCAGGTTAGGATACATGCAGTATTCCCAGGTTAGGATACATGCAGTATTCCCAGGTTAGGATACATGCAGTATTCCCAGGTTAGGATACATGCAGTATTCCCATACATGTCACAAGGCTCGTGTTGTTGTTGTTACTAAGGCTCAAGGTTTTTCCGAGTGACGTGTTCTTCTGAGGAAAACATTTCATTACTGTAAGAGATGTGGAGCCACAGGCCAACTCAACTAGCTGAGTGAAATGATGGTATCACTTTTGTTTACGATAGAGCGATAGAGCAACTGTCTGAAAGTTCACTAAAAAAGTCAGCTGTAGAAAGTGAATCAGTGTTTGTCTTTTTCAAACTTTGTATAAACCGAGGTCAAAGCAAAGCGACTAACGTCTGTTTAGGAAACCAGTAAACATAAACCAGTAAACATAAACCAGTAAACATAAACCAGTGAACATAAACCAGTAAACATAAACCAGTAAACATAAACCAGTAAACATAAACCAGTGAACATAAACCAGTAAACATAAACCAGTAAACATAAACCAGTAAACATAATCCTGAACATTTTAATGCGTGACACAGGAACATGAATGAATTTCATTATTGTCGACCCACATACCAGTCTAAACTAACACTAGAAAATAACAGATTGGGCAAATGCCAATTATGTTGGTTCATCTTTAGTTAAGTAAAACATTTGGTTACCAGATTTAATTCCCATAATAATGTTTCTGTTAATATTAACAGCCGAGTCTTTAAAAAATAACGCTTCCAACTGCTAAAACTGTAGAAGCACTGCAATATGGCTTGGCGCTTTAATGCCGTTACGTGGTAAGGAAATGTGGCAGAGCTTCAAAGCTCTTTCTTTACCAGGTCAAGTTTTAAACACAGCCTGACCCTGTGCCCTTACCTTGACGGTCAGATTTCTATTTCTCATTTCCACAATCTATTTGCTTCTTTCATCATAGTGAGGAGATATTTGTACATAGAGATATCGACTAGTTTTCAAAAAGTACTCTGCTGATTTATGGTGAGACTGCCTAGTGTGCCAGTTAATGATGATTTATTAATGTCACATTGGAACAGCGGCTTGTGGTGAAATACTGTGTCTCTGTCCAAAATGGCACCCTATCTTCTAAATGGCCAACTACATTGAATAAGGGCACTAAGGGTCCGGTCTAAAGCAATGTATTATTAAGCATGTAGGGTGCCATTAAGGATGAGCGATAATATTATTGCCTTGGTGCCATGGTAACCACAGTTGGTAAAACGAATGCGCTAAAAAATTTTCCTTTGTTTCAAATAGTATTGGACTGCAGCTATTTATGTCCTGATTAGATCTGAAATCCTGCTTTATACAAGGAAGGTACCAGAATGAACATTTCAAAACAAAAGCTGTTGACATCCTTAGCGTGTTGACACAATGAACAGAGCCTTAACTTTGGAATCACTCAAACCCAACATGTACACACCCTGTCTTTGTTTTCTATCTTTATACCTTACAGTTCTAATTTAGAAAAAATTACAAAATCTGTTGCAAGTGGGCAGTATTACTACAGACATGCTAGCATTCAGGCCATCTAGTTACTTCTAATTTAACCTATTTTAGACTACAATACATACCACGAGCATTGAAACAAGGAATGTCAAACCCATGTATAATTACATCCACTTGGCGTAGAAGGTCATGCTAAGCTAAAATCATATCTAACATGGTAGCTTACACTGTAGCTAACAGCATGGCTAACATCGCAGCTTACATAATAGCTAACACTATGGCTAACATCGCAGCTAACATAATAGCTAACACTATGGCTAACATCGCAGCTAACATAATAGCTAACACTATGGCTAACATCGCAGCTTACATAATAGCTAACACTATGGCTAACATCGCAGCTAACATAATAGCTAACACTATGGCTAACATCAGCAGCTAAACACTATGGCTAATAGCTAACACTATGGCTAACATCGCAGCTAACATAATAGCTAACACTATGGCTAACATCGCAGCTTACATAATAGCTAACACTATGGCTATCGCAGCTAACATAATAGCTAACACTATGGCTAACATCGCAGCTAACATAATAGCTAACACTATGGCTAACATCGCAGCTAACATAATAGCTAACACTATGGCTAACATCGCAGCTTACATAATAGCTAACACTATGGCTAACATCGCAGCTAACATAATAGCTAACACTATGGCTAACATCGCAGCTTACATAATAGCTAACACTATGGCTAACATCGCAGCTTACATAATAGCTAACACTATGGCTAACATCGCAGCTAACATAATAGCTAACACTATGGCTAACATCGCAGCTAACATAATAGCTAACACTATGGCTAACATCGCAGCTTACATAATAGCTAACACTATGGCTAACATCGCAGCTACATAATAGCTAACACTATGGCTAACATCGCAGCTTACATAATAGCTAACACTATGGCTAACATCGCAGCTAACATAATAGCTAACACTATGGCTAACATCGCAGCTTACATAATAGCTAACACTATGGCTAACATCGCAGCTAACATAATAGCTAACACTATGGCTAACATCGCAGCTTACATAATAGCTAACACTATGGCTAACATCGCAGCTTACATAATAGCTAACACTATGGCTAACATCGCAGCTTACATAATAGCTAACACTATGGCTAACATCGCAGCTAACATAATAGCTAACACTATGGCTAACATCGCAGCTTACATAATAGCTAACACTATGGCTAACATCGCAGCTAACACTATGGCTAACGCTACGGCTAACATCGCAGCTAACATAATAGCTAACACTATGGCTAACATTGCAGCTAACATAATAGCTAACACTATGGCTAACATCGCAGCTTACATAATAGCTAACACTATGGCTAACATCGCAGCTTACATAATAGCTAACACTATGGCTAACATCGCAGCTTACATAATAGCTAACACTATGGCTAACATCGCAGCTTACATAATAGCTAACACTATGGCTAACATCGCAGCTTACATAATAGCTAACACTATGGCTAACATAATAGCTAACACTATGGCTTACATAATAGCTAACACTATGGCTAACATCGCAGCTTACATAATAGCTAACACTATGGCTAACATCATAATAGCTAACACTATGGCTAACATCGCAGCTTACATAATAGCTAACATCGCAGCTTACATAATAGCTAACACTATGGCTAACATCGCAGCTTACATAATAGCTAACACTATGGCTAACATCGCAGCTAACATAATAGCTAACACTATGGCTAACATCGCAGCTTACATAATAGCTAACACTATGGCTAACATCGCACAGCTAATAGCTAGCATAATAGCTAACACTATGGCTAACATACATAATAGCTAACACTATGGCTAACATCGCAGCTTACATAATAGCTAACACTATGGCTAACATCGCAGCTTACAGCTAACACTATGGCTAACACATAATAGCTAAATAGCTAACATCGCAGCTTACATAATAGCTAACACTATGGCTAACATCGCAGCTTACATAATAGCTAACACTATGGCTAACATCGCAGCTAACACTATGGCTAACGCTACGGCTAACATTGCAGCTAACATAATAGCTAACACTATGGCTAACATCGCAGCTAACATAATAGCTAACAGCCTAGCTAAATTAATAGCTAACACCACAGCAAAAAAAATAGTTAACACCATAGCTGAAATGGTATCTAACACCATAGCTATAAATATAGCTAAAACGATATCTAATATCATAGTGAAGACCTCCTAGCTAACACCTAGGTTAACTTGAGCCGAATAGGGCCTCAAACACAGACCGCAAACGAACAACATTAGAAAAGTTGTAGTTGCGGACGTCGCGGTGGCACAGGTTTCTAAGACGCTCTTTTGTAGCACATATCTGACCGTCACTGCCTTGGTTTTAAGCCTTGAGAGTGCCTCTAGGTGATGAGTGACTGGGAGGCCTCCGTGAGCAATATGAATTGGCTTGCATTGCCTGGGAGGGTACAGAGTATTGTCAGCAGGGCCTTACTGGTGTTATGTTCTCTAGCGACTCCCTCAGGCGTGTCTGAGACCTGTGAAGATAAATGAGTCTGTCAGGTGAGTAAGCGAAACCTCTTACGCCTTTCTGGTTGTAACAGGAATGTGGGGAAAAATGATGGATGGAAAGATCACAGTGAAAGTCTTTTATTTGTCAAATGCACCTGACAACATATAGCGTCACTCTGAACAATATCTTTGGTGTCAGGGCACGCGACATCTACGCAGTTAATCGTTATAGAAAATCTACAACAAGAATAATATCCAATGCATATAATAAAACTAGTAGCAAATGTAGCAAGTGTAAAAATGGAGAATAGGGACAATATGAATAGAAATTCAAGAAATAATATATTTATAATAAAATATATAATAATAAAGTTGTGCACATGAATGGGTACATCAACAAATACGAATGTACATGGAAAGATTGATCAATATGATCAGAAGATTAATGTTGCTTTTTGAGAGGTCTTCATGCCTGGGGAGAAAACTGTGAGTCTGGTAGACCGTGTTCTGATGCTCTGGTCCAACGTTCTACCAGACGGCATCAGTGTGAACAGACGTTAGTCTGGGTGGGACCAGGCTTTTGTGATGTTGTAGGGACTAGAAAGGGCCGTAGATACAGGTTTTATATGACAAAATTGAGGTGTGGAAAGTATGATAAAACAAGCTATGAAATAAAAAATGAAAGTAAGAGAGACAGACATTTTCACGGTTCTGAATATAATTACACCTCCATTACATTGCTTAGAATGCTTACACAGTAGGGGTTTATTTCACACTAAAAATACACTACTATGAGGACAAAACACATCACATTCTTCCCTTTTTTAAATTACTGTCGCTGTCTGCAAAGTCCATAAAGGAAATTTTAGAAGCTATTGGGACACAGGCTGGAGTTTAAGTCATAGCAGTTAGTCTTGTGTCCCAGCCTCTCGCCACTCTTTTGCCTTCAACTTCTAACTAGCATCCAAATAGACCTGATAAAGCCAGCTGGCTGCACTCATTCAGTGTCTCAGTCATCATTGTATCGTCGCTGCAGTTCAAAGACTAGGATTCTGCACCTTCTCAGTCTGCCAGGAGTTTCAGATGTCAAACAAAGAGAAAGCTGACGTCTCTCTTTCATCTTCACCCCTCGTCATCACACTTTCTGAGCCGTGAGAGTTGGTGGTAATGTTTAATCTGTTTGCATCCTTCTGTGACGATAACTGGATCATCAGAAACTGCTAAGCTACAGCAAGCCACCCAGACACCAGGGTGGGAGGGGCACTAACCTGAGACAGGCAACAGGGGGCACCCCATCACCCATTAGGGTCACTAGGGGCACCAAGTGGGGGTGGCAGCATCTGCACAAGGGCCACAAAACAAAAGTGCAGCAGATTCTCTTCTGTTTTAATCTTAGGCATGGTATTTATTTTCACATTTCCCTCAACATTCTGCCGCCTTGTGTTGGCACTTAGTTACCAAAGCCAAGCCTGTTTCAGGATCTCTTGACTCACATCTGAATGGTTTCTGCATCATTCTCTTATTTACACCACAGTCGTTTTATTCAGACCAACAGGACTTAAATTGTTTTACAAAGCAGTAGTTCTGTTTAGATGAAGAACACTTTGTGACAGACTGTCTAAACAGGTGATAAGGCAACTGCATTATTAGGTCTCATTAGGACTAAAGACAACCTTTCCCTCTATTCATATCAGAGTGGAATGAGCGATGATGTAAGAAAGACTTCAGTAAGTCCTACCAAATCCATAAACATAATTTATTTTGCCAGAAAGCAACTAAAAGCATCTCACGCTTTCAACAAAACAATTCCAGTCACCAGCAACATCAATTGTTGAATGCGTAGGGAATCATAAGTGAGTTTGTGCGCCTGTCAGGGTAGTGGCCTGTTGCTAGTTTGAATCCAGAATTCAATTGACACATTACAATAATGTTTTTTTAAGCACATTTTGTTCACAACTCATGTCTAAGTCAAAAGAGGCTTCATGTGTGCTTTGTGCATCAGGATTTCCTGCGGCCGGTAATTTGTTCGGGTCTAATCAAAAGCAGATAAGCTGAGATAGACCAGACCGTGTTTCTGGGTTCCCCAGTTACCTTGTCTTGACTGAGAGCCAAACACAGCTAGCCTGTATTGATTAGAGCAGTGTAAACAGGAAGGTTATCTGGCCCTGGTGTGAGGCCGTTTTTCGGGTGCGTTTTTTGTTTAAAGATAGAGCAGAACATTTTCCTGAATACATGATGTGAAGTGACACACATTTATGAATTGCGCTGTTTATTATTATTTTTCTTAAAAAACCTGTGTAAATATTCAGCGAACGCATGTACACTCTGTGCATATTACTGGACAACACAACACAGTGTGGATTTGGACACGGGTGTGTAGACTTTTAATATCTACTGTATGGCTCATGTAGAATGTTTCCAGTATATTTGGATACTATCTAGAACATGCCTGTCTTTACCAACTTGGTTTGCATTTTGTACCCCTCCAGTCAAATTCAGTTAATGGGGGTAAACAGGTCATTCCCCACATGGGATTAACCCACAGAGTACAGTTAGAGAAGCAAATTAATCTGAATTCAGATGTAAAAAGAGGCATTTCTTCATGAAATACAATATTCACTGGTTTGTGACACACTGGGTCCATGGGGAGCCCCAGCACTCATCCCCCCTCTCTCTCTCTCTCTATCATCATCCACCTCTCACTGTCTGTCACTCCTGAATCTCTCTCACCCTCTTCCAGTCGCTCGGCTATAATGTTTTAATCTGTTTTCTGCGTCTGCTGTAATGGCTCAGATTAGCTCCAGACAGGAGGTGACGTGCATTTCCTCATGAGTTTGTGTTCCAGAAGAACAGGTGACAACAGAGGAACAGGTGACAACAGGGCAGAATTTAGTCAGCACATAGTCTGAGTGGCTGGCCACCTTAAACATAGAAGCCGTAACCATGGTATTTAAGTGATGCTCTGAGGCTGCTATCAATCTGACACTTTCTGGCTACGTTGGCATAGTGTGATTGTAGGCGTCATCAGAATGATACTCTCGTTTTCATCAACGCTGTGTCAGCTGGGGTCAAATCCGCTGGAGCAGTTTGTTGTCAGAAGACAACAGAGAAATGATTGCGTGCCAAGTGATTCCACCTCAAACAGCAACAAGGTGTCTCAGCACCAAAAGGTTTGCAAATCTGACGAGCATGTAGTTTGCAACCTCTGAGAAATAGATAACTAATTTAGTTCAAATGATTTAGGTTATTGGATTCGTATTCATAAGTAGGGCGGCTGCAACATTTAAACAATGCTCAGTTGGTACTACAGGGTTAAAAGTGTGCCAAGAAAATATTCCCCACACGATTCCACCAGCAGCCTGAACTGTTGACACAAGTTAGGATGGATCGGTTCTTTCATGTTGTTTATTGAGTGACACCCAGTGCTGTCTTCTGCTGTAGCCCATCTGCCTCAGTGTTCAACATGCCGTGTGTTTAGAGACGCTCTTCTGAGTACCGAGGTTGGAACAGGTGGTTCTTTAAGGTACTGTTGTCTTTCTATCAGCATGGTCATTCTATGACCTCTGCCATCAGCAAAATATTTTCACCCAGAAAATATCTTAGTATGCAGAGACGCATACTACGTCTCTGCATACTACGTCTCTGCATACTACGTCTCTGCATACTACGTCTCTGCATACTACGTCTCTGCATACTACGTCTCTGCATACCGTGTCTCTGCATACTACGTCTCTGCATACTACGTCTCTGCATACTACGTCTCTGCATACTACGTCTCTGCATACTACGTCTCTGCATACCGTGTCTCTGCATACTACGTCTCTGCATACTACGTCTCTGCATACTACGTCTCTGCATACTACGTCTCTGCATACTATGTCCCTGCATGCAGTGTTGAGCACAGTGTTGGTAGCAGATTGGTAGCGAGGGGTCTTGCTAGGGCCCTTTTGAAACATGCACCAGCTCCTGTTCAAGAGCTGGGAACAATCTTTTTAAATGTGTTTAACTTTGTCTGGTTGGTTTGTTTATAGCTTTCTAAATCCCAACTATAATTTTAACAAATGCAATGCCATTACCCAACGGCTTATTCCAGTGGTCCATTTCAGAGAGGGGCAGTTTAAATTTCGGAGAGGGGGGGCGGTTGACATTTTGGGTGGCACAATACTGCTACCATAACACTTACCCAGATGGAAGGGCAATCATTCTATCCATTCCAGAGGTCCACATTCAAACCAATTGAATGTCCAATCAAACTCAGAAATTACCAGAGTAACTCAAGTCAAGTTCTTTTTTCCTTCTATACAGGTCCTTTTCGCTCCTCTGCGACCTGTTTTCCGACAGCAATTACACCGATAAGTTTCTGTCTCTCTACCCCTGTGCTCGGATAGATGAGGTCACGTTTCAGTTGTACAATGCAAACATTGATCCTTAGGGTTTTATTTACGCGGCTACAGCACTTAAGAGCAGACATGCGATCCCACTCCAGCAGAAGGTGGGAACAACCCTGCCTTAGGGCAGAGGGGAGGGAGGAAGGGAAGGAGGGAGGAGTGGTTGGGCACAAACACTTAGGGGCACCCCCCCCCTGAACAGACAGGGCCTTGGGGTCATGCAGATAGAATTCCCCCCCCCACAAGTTATTCCATAACGGGTTGGGAGGAAAACACTCCACGTTCCCCAAACATCTGTTCCTCTATTGTAAAAAAATGGGTTTGTTTTGTTTCAACTCAAACTCAAACATGATTATGTGGTTTGTCTGGATTTCAAAGGACAAATGAAGACAAATCCATCCAGGGTGAATATTCAGCCACAGAGCACTCTATATTTGGTATCTGGATAACACCTAAAATGAAGTGTCACCTAAATCAGCTTGGCTTTTTATCAAACCTGATATTAAATAACTGTAATTTATGGGTCACTAAATTAGCATTGCTATGTACGCCTAGTACCGTCTGTCTCAACACGTTATGGACAGCCTTGTATTTCCATCTTCGTGAGGAAGCATCCTCTGGAAATCCTCTTAACTGGAGCAACCTGGAAGTAGGACTCTTGATTTGAGACTGTACACTACGCAATGCAATAGAGCTTCACCCCATGTCAATCAGATCCTGTGTGTGTGTGTGTGGGTGTGTGTGTGTGTATGAGTGGTGTGTATATGTCGTTTGTAACTGCTAGAAGTAATATGTATGAAATTGTTAACTGTTTTGACAGGGTAGATAAACTGTCATTCCCTGCCAACGTTGTCACTGTAAACATCCTTAAAGTTGAGTGGCCCAGGGTGGCACCTCATCTTAACTACTCTGTTTAACACAGCCAGGTGATGCCAACAGGACTTAATCTATCCTAGTCTAACATTCAAAGCCCTGTCTCTTTCGTTTATTGAAAACACAGCCAATTCCCAAGTTCACATTCAAGCCACATTTGGACAGTAACACTTATCTCCACAATTCAGGAGACAGTTGATTGGCTGCCTGACCATATGACACCGGCCAGTCTGGATGAAGGATATTTCATTCCTTCTGGGATATGTTACAGCAGTTTGATCTCAGCATCTCAGAATGCATCTACCATTCTGCAGAACGGGTAAATGAGAGGCTGTGGAAACATCTGTGCAGCTTGGGTTACCCAGATCACATTCAGCCCATCCGTTACGAACTTCATCAAATAATCTCATCACGGTGTGATTGGCACAGACTGAACATGATCTCAAAGTTCCAGAAAATGTTTACGGCACACTGTTTTGTTGCCTGGCATGTGCCAGAACTGCCCTCTGGCCTGTCCCTTTCTGATCATGGGAGACGAGGGAACAGTGTGGTCGCTCCCCAGCCGAAAACACAAAGATTTCCTCGAAATTACTATTGAGACGGGGCATCTGTAGCAACCAGGTACCCATCATGCCCCCCGGCACGGCTGACTGATACGGGGCATCTGTAGCAACCAGGTACCCATCATGCCCCCTGGCACGGCTGACTGAGACAGGGCATCTGTAGCAGTTAGGTACCCGTCATGCCCCCTGGCACGGCTGACATGTGAGGCCCCAGATGACTGATGACCCCCTGCTGCTCAGGTTGCAAGCGTCCCTCAAGTGAAAAATGTCCCCGTCTGCACACGCTTTGGGTTCCATATCTGGTGTCATGCTCATAGCTACAGGATCTTCCTCTTCTTTGAGTCATGGATTAACGTCCATTCGACATGGGCGGGGTTTGTAAACATCTCTACATTTTGCCCCCCCTCCCCACTCCACCAGTGGGCATGCTGTGTCACTTCCCCCGGTCCTCTTGGTTTGAGTCCCTCCTGACAGGCAGAGTGAAGCTGTTTCTCCCCTGACATGGAGGAATGTGACACGGTGGAGACCCAGAGAGGAACCAGCTCCTCCACCAGATGACAGCTATCTGACTGTGGTCCCACGGGACACAAACCAGTCACACACTCAGAGAGAGTCACACGTCACACGCTCCTAGAGTCAAACGCTCCCAGAGTAACACGTCACACGCTCCTAGAGTCAAGCGCTCCCAGAGTAACACGTCACACGCTCCTAGAGTCAAGCGCTCCTAGAGTAACACGTCACACGCTCCTAGAGTCACACGCTCCTAGAGTAACACGTCACACGCTCCTAGAGTCAAACGCTCCTAGAGTAACACGTCACACGCTCCTAGAGTAACACGTCACACGCTCCTAGAGTAACCCGTCACACGCTCCTAGAGTAACACGTCACACGCTCCTAGAGTCACACGCTCCTAGAGTAACACGTCACACGCTCCTAGAGTCACACGCTCCTAGAGTAACACGTCACACGCTCCTAGAGTCACACGCTCCTAGAGTAACACGTCACACGCTCCTAGAGTAACCCGTCACACCCTCCTAGAGTAACACGTCACACGCTCCTAGAGTCACACGCTCCTAGAGTCACACGTCACACGCTCCTAGAGTAACACGTCACACGCTCCTAGAGTAACCCGTCACACCCTCCTAGAGTAACACGTCACACGCTCCTAGAGTAACACGTCACACGCTCATAGAGTCCACAGGCTCCTAGGGGGCGGGGTGAACAAGTTGGTCTAATCTGTCATAGTCTTCATCTTAACAAACTCAAATCATTCTGATCAGGATATTTGGCTGTAGCCAGCTGTGAAAGTCGTTCGTATATCTGCGTCCAATATAGAAGAATGTGGACGTGGTGAATATCTCATTTTGAGTACACTGTAAATATGTAGCAGTTTGGTAATATTGTACCAGGCTGTGGTCTGTGGAGAGAAATGGATGACTGACAGACCTCCACATAACTGACAGACCTCCACATAACTGACAGACCTCCACATAACTGACAGACCTCCACATAACTGACAGACCTCCACATAACTGACAGACCTCCACATAAAACTGACAGACCTCCACATAACTGACAGACCTCCACATAACTGACAGACCTCCACATAACTGACAGACCTCCACATAACTGACAGACCAACACATAACAGACAGACTAACACATAAAACTGACAGACCTCCACATAACTGACAGACCTAACAGACAGACTCCACATAACCACATAACTGACAGACCTCCACATAAGGCCTCCACACAACATAACTGACAGGCCTCCACATAACTGACAGACCAACACATAACAGACAGACTAACACATAACTGACAGACCTCCACATAACTGACAGACCTCCACATAACTGACAGACCTCCACATAACTGACAGACCTCCACATAACTGACAGACCTCCACATAACTGACAGACCTCCACATAACTGACAGACCTCCACATAACTGACAGACCTCCACATAACTGACAGGCCTCCACATAACTGACAGACCTCCACATAACTGACAGACCTCCACACATAACTGACAGACCTCCACATAACTGACAGGCCTCCACATAACTGACAGACCAACACATAACAGACAGACTAACACATAACTGACAGACCTCCACATAACTGACAGACCTCCACATAACTGACAGACCTCCACATTACTGACAGACCTCCACATTACTGACAGACCTCCACATAACTGACAGACCTCCACATAACTGACAGACCTCCACATAACTGACAGACCTCCACATTACTGACAGGCCTCCACATAACTGACAGGCCTCCACATAACTGACAGACCAACACATAACAGACAGACTAACACATAACTGACAGACCTCCACATAACTGACAGACCTCCACATAACTGACAGACCTCCACATAACTGACAGGCCTCCACATAACTGACAGACCAAAACATAACAGACAGACCTCCACATAACTGACAGACCTCCACATAACTGACAGGCCTCCACATAACTGACAGACCTCCACATAACTGACAGACCAACACATAACAGACAGACTAACACATAACTGACAGACCTCCACATAACTGACAGACCTCCACATAACTGACAGACCTCCACATAACTGACAGGCCTCCACATAACTGACAGACCAACACATAACAGACAGACCTCCACATAACTGACAGACCTCCACATAACTGAAAGACCTCCACATAACTGACAGGCCTCCACATAACTGACAGACCAACACATAACAGACAGACCTCCACATAACTGACAGACCTCCACATAACTGACAGACCTCCACATAACTGACAGACCTCCACATAACTGACAGGCCTCCACATAACTGACAGACCAACACATAACAGACAGACCTCCACATAACTGACAGACCTCCACATAACTGAAAGACCTCCACATAACTGACAGACCTCCACATAACTGACAGGCCTCCACATAACTGACAGACCAACACATAACAGACAGACTAACACATAACTGACAGACCTCCACATTACTGACAGACTAACACATAACTGACAGACCTCCACATTACTGACAGACCAACGCCTCTTCTTAGTGATTAAACTTCACTAGTGGAAATGGTGTATGTTGTCTAGTAGGCAGCCAGGGAGAGGACAGGCTTTTTCCTATTAATTCATTTCATGGTAGAGGCAAAATAAATATCTGAGCAGAGGAATTAATTAGATGGGCACTGGGGAGGAGTGGTGAGGAAACAGCCATATTGCCAAGGTCTCCTCCTGCTCCGTACAGAGGAAAGCAAACACACCAGCATTTAATCTCAAAGCACAGGCCTTTCACAAGATGAATATGTGATGAATATGTGATGAATATGTGATGGAAGTCGGGCTTCACTTGGTTGTTGCTTCCACAATAACTAGTCATTATTCACCTTATTCCACCACTGACTATGTTCAGACAGACAGTTGGACAGACCATTCTCATCCAGCCATCAGAATTGATTTTCCTCTACTTGTTATTGTGGGCTTGTCACTAATGGGGTGTTTTGTTGTGATGGGGGGGTCCATGTGAGTTGTGTCTTCATATCCGGGGTACTTGGGGTATAGTCGTTTGGACAGGGTCAACATATGTGCTTATTTTTATCCAGGAGCAGCGGCAGAATCTGTCCAATAGTGAGGCACAGGGGTTTCCGTGGTGATTGAATGTTAAGTTGAATCCACAAACCTGTTGCACAGCAAACGTCCTCAGCTGGTTCCTTAGCTGGTTGCTCCCGGTTGTCTTGGTAACCTGCATCCACCTTACTGCCAAATGTGACTGCCGCGGTCACATATAGTTCGTGTTGAGCTTTTAATTGGACGTGTTAAGTCATTATGTGCTCTGATTGAATGTAAATGGGCTCCGAGCTAGTGTCCGGAGCAGATTAATCAACGCAAAGCCGATTAAAAAGCAGTGCTTGGGCCAAAGAAACAGGTTGAAACTCATCAGAGACCGTGAGTACTGGAGTTAACTAATGTATTCAAAAACAGCTTCGCTTGGATTGCATCAGTTCTGTGCTATTTTTGTGCGGGGGGGGGGTTAAATTAATGCTCTTATTGCTTCCCCCATTTAGGGAAATATAAATCTATTGGAAGCACCTTGGTTTGCTTTTTAGGAGAAATATACATTTAGATGAGAGAAAGCCCTCGGGAGAGAAAGAGTGAGCAAGAGAGAGAGAAAACGGGCGAGCGAGAACGTTCCCAAGCCTCACTGAAACAGACACGCTTCCACACACACAGAAACTATTAAATAGTTCTTCATTTTTAATGCAATGCCAGAAAAAAGGAAAAGTAAACCCACGTTCATAGACCATCTGTTAACATGCAGTCCTTCTACCAACCAGTCCGCTGCCTCTCAGGGAGAGATCTGCTCTGGCTCCCTGGAGGGAACAGCTAGCTTGGGGAAAGAAAAATATGTGATTGATATCATTAATACTAAGGAGAGGAGCGAGATATATATATATATAGATATATAGATGAGAGCGGCTTATGTTGTTTATCATTAATTCCAAACATTATGGTTTTGGGCGCGTTTCCAAAATGTCTGAGATATCCCAGATTGTCTTCTGTTCCGTTCTGTGATCCAACTCTCTAAGGAGGTCCTCTAAATACTTTATCTTCCTTTATGTTCATGTCAGGCTCTTCTTTTATTTGACACGCCTCTTTGTTCTCGGGTCTGAGAATCAGTCAATACTATTGTTGCTGAGCTCATTCCAGTGATGTAGTCAAGTAGTTCTGGGCATACGGTGTTTAGAAGTAGCGTTGTGAGACTGTGAGATTGTTGTTGAAGTAAACAGTTTAATTTGGGTCAACACTCGTCAGAACTATGCTTAATAATGACTTAATTTAATGAGTATTGGTGTTTGTTTCTGAAAACTCAATAAATTGGGCAAACATTGAGATTAGTGAGTCGCTTAGATACTGTTTTAATCAACATTGATGGATCACATCGAACGTCAGCCAGCAGCCAATCTGACCCCTGACTGACCCTAACCCTTACCCTGTACTGACCCTAACCCTGATCCTGTACTGACCCTAAACCCTGACCCTATACTGACCCTTAACCCTGACCCTGTACTGACCCGTAACTCTGACCCAATACTGACCCTTGACCCTGACCCTATACTGAACCCTGACCCTATACTGACCCTTAACCCTTACCCTGTACTGACCCTTAACCCTGACCCTATACTGACCCCTGACCCTGTACTGATCCTTAACCCTATCAAGTTACAGTTACAGAGGCTTGGTTACTATTCACACAAATAAGTAGTGATACTAGAATGAGCCACAAAAGGCCGGTGCATTGGTTATATATGATCCAATCAGAACAGAACATGGCTGTTATCAACAGTAGAGATGGATCCATATCACTTATGTCCCATAGCGATCCTGATACCGTTATCAATACTAATCCAATACTTTTAAATAACTAAGCTGTTAGCATTTGTTTGTCATGTACTTAACCTAACCATCCTGATAAAGCAAAACCCGACCCAGTGTTGGGACAATGTCATTGGCCAATAAACAACTGGACACAGGGAGGGAGTGGACATGTGTGCAGTCATATCTGAACATGGGGTGGTAGGACATGTGTGTGTGTGTGTGTTTGTGTTAATGTGTTGCCTGCCACTCTGTTTCTGTGATGTGTGTGTGTGTCTCTCTCTCCACTCTGTGTGTGTGTGTCTTTCTCTCCACTCTCACTGTGTGTGTGTGTGTGTGTGTGTGTGTGTGTGTGTGTATGTGTGTGTGTGTGTTGAAACTTTTAGGGGAATAGATTTCATTTCCGAAGCCCCATGCTGCTCTAACCTGGTACATCAGCGGTGAGCTCCTGCAGTATCTCTGTCTTCCTTTGAAGTTTGTCCACACAGGTTCCCACCACTGGATTACAGTTCCCTGCGTGAGCTAACGTGACGACGACCCATCTGTAAACAGTATTATCTTGTCCGGAAGCTTCTCTTCCATGATGGAATGTAAATGAGGAAATACAGCATCACTCTCTCCTCTGAATAGAAAGTCATTGTGCTCATAAACTTGACCATTTATTTTACAGACACTCCTATCCAGACACACTTAGAGAGGGAAAACTTCATGCTTCATGTTTCACACTGGTCCAAAAAGTGGAATGAAACCCACTAAAACACTTTTGTGACAAATTTCAGTCCAATGAATTTCACTGCTACATTAAAGATATCAGTATCAGACAATTAGGATACAAAAGTCTTGACGATGAAAAAATGGCATGCAAGGTAACACATTGGGTCTTAGTCATATGGCTGAACTAAATGATTAATTAAACCCAAACCTTCTTCTTGGCTGCTTTTTTGAGGGGGTGAAGTTTGGCGTTGAGGCCAGAGACAGATACCAGTTATGAATGTATACTGCGTTGGTTGGAAGAAACAGATTAGATGTTTCTTTGAACAGGCCTCTACAATCTGTGGTAAATCACTTCCTCCTCAGTGGACAACCTCAGCATCTGGTTCAGTGTCACGTTGTATCAAGACTGACTTCCAAATAGCCACATTAATTCTGCTCTCCTGCTCTCCACTCCTCAACCTCATATGCAGTTAATAAAAGAGGGATTTTGGAGAGGTTTACAGAGTCACTTAACCAGTGGCTGGAGTTGGTCTCGGAGGCCATTTTCTATGGCTTATTCTATTCCGGGTAGTCTTACTGTAATGGTAACGACATGGGTGGATGTGCCAGTTTCACATGCTGCCTGAACTATGTGAGAAGCTTCGTGTGACCTGGTCAATAGTGTTCACCGGGAATCGAATGTCAACACACACATGTTAGATCTGTGTTGAAATGTGCACACACACACACACACACACTCACATATACAGATACACAATATATACATTATCTATGTTTTAACCTGTGTGAGCATTTGAATAATTGTAGTGGGTCTACATAGAATGTGAATAAGCAGCACATTGTTTAACCTGAAACCTGGAGAGAGATTCCCCTCATTTGGGAACTTCAGATACATCCTGACAGCAGCCGACCAATTCATTCCTCCACCCAGCGTTGCCTACTGACATGTTTACAGCATGAAACTCTTGTCATCGTTTGAAAAAATAGACAAGTTGAATGAATAGACAGCCCTGAAAGCGAAATCCAGGGCCAGAGCAACTCTTACAGTTGACATGCATGTTGGCTTGTCAGAGATTCTCTTCACGAATTGACCACATTATTTCCTGAAGCTGGCAGCAGTCTTCACACTGAGTGAGCAGGGTTTTGCAATTACAGTTTGACGATTTGGATTTGTTTATTTCTTATTCAAGAAGCTCCAATTCATTTATTTGTTATTTAAAAAATGTATAATCATAAATGTAGGATGATGCCTTCGGCAGCAAGCAATTTCATTCTAATGAACACAGTCTGAATATTTTATCTTGAATGTACAGAAAAGTGTGATATGCACCGTTTCTGCAAGGCATTACAGGTTGTGGGCGTCTCACAGCAAAACTAAACACATCCACGTGTTCCAGGGAATCTCATAATTCTGTTTGTAGCTCAAACCAAGTTGTCTGAACCATGGCCAGAAATCTATCAAAAGCCCAAGTGGCAAATATGTTCGTTAAGAGGAGATGAACTTATGTACCCATTTTGAAGGCTCTACATTAAACGGGATGAGCAAAGAAAACGTGCAAATGTGTCAATGATCAATAGCTCCTCCATGTGGTTGTTGGGAAATTGCTGAACATGTGGAGCAAGTTTAGATTTAAATTTAGATCACTCGTGTTGGTGTTTTGTAAATGTGTATATGTGAAAACACGCCCTCAGACATGTTCATTGGTCAGGAGCAGACACATTTAAAAGAAACATGAAACATTTGAAATGCACCAACCAGATGCCTAACATAAAGTTACATGAAGATTAGTGATCACTAATAATAACAAGCCAATGCTCTCAATTCCAATAGGGTTTAACCAGCTAAAACCCTTACAATTACTTATTAGAATACTTCTAATACATATTTTATTTAACTAAATGTTAATACATCTTTTATTTAACGGGGTCCCTGAATGTTAAGGGGAGCAGAGGGGACTTGGAGGCAAAAAGGCTGAGCACAACTGGTTGAGAACACTTTAGCACAAATGTATAATTGAAAATCTTACCAGGCTAGCCTACTAGCTTTGAAATATGTATATGATTAAATCTTACCAGGCTAGCCTACTAGCTTTGAAATATTTATATGATTAAATCTTACCAGGCTAGCCTACTAGCTTTGAAATATGTATATGATTAAATCTTACCAGGCTAGCCTACTAGCTTTGAAATATGTATACGATTAAATCTTACCAGGCTAGCCTACTAGCTTTGAAATATTTATATGATTAAATCTTACCAGGCTACCCTACTAGCTTTGAAATATGTATATGATTAAATCTTACCAGGCTAGCCTACTAGCTTTGAAATATGTATATGATTAAATCTTACCAGGCTAGCCTACTAGCTTTGAAATATGTATATGATTAAATCTTACCAGGCTAGCCTACTAGCTTTGAAATATTTATATGATTAAATCTTACCAGGCTAGCCTACTAGCTTTGAAATATGTATATGATTAAATCTTACCAGGCTAGCCTACTAGCTTTGAAATATGTATACGATTAAATCTTACCAGGCTAGCCTACTAGCTTTGAAATATTTATATGATTAAATCTTACCAGGCTACCCTACTAGCTTTGAAATATGTATATGATTAAATCTTACCAGGCTAGCCTACTAGCTTTGAAATATGTATATGATTTTCAGCCTGTTACAGCACACATTGTTAGATATAAACACTTCTTTTTCCGTAGTCACACCACACATGACATACATTGTATTCTACATATAGAGCTCTGTTTTGATTTCCATGTTTATCTCACAAAGCCAAACTTGCAACTTCAGATTTTTCTTTCATTGACAATAATTGGATTTCCTGTTTTTTTCCTGGCAAGTGTTGAAATGGACCCGAAACCCCCGGGCCTTAAGCAGATCCAGATGATTACCGTACCTGCATCTGCTGGAACACTGCTGATGCATTTGCCTGGTCTTCCATTGTACAAAAAAGGCCAATAGACGCCGACGCTGAAGTTGAGAAATGAAGCTCAGTAAATCAAGGCGGAGTCCGTTTCACTCCCCTCTGCTATCTGCCTCGTTCTTTATTCTACCCGGATTGGGTTCCTCAGCCACATGGGGGAATATTCATCAGCCTGACATGGTACCAGGGACACAGGGATCCATCTGATCTCTCCTGGTATTAATCCATCTGTTCTCTCCTGGTATTAATCCATCTGTTCTCTCCTGGTATTAATCCATCTGTTCTCTCCTGGTATTAATCCATCTGTTCTCTCCTGGTATTAATCATCTGTTCTCTCCTGGTATTAATCCATCTGTTCTCTCCTGGTATTAATCCATCTGTTCTCTCCTGGTATTAATCCATCTGTTCTCTCCTGGTATTAATCATCTGTTCTCTCCTGGTATTAATCCATCTGTTCTCTCCTGGTATTAATCCATCTGTTCTCTCCTGGTATTAATCCATCTGTTCTCTCCTGGTATTAATTCATCTGTTCTCTCCTGGTATTAATCCATCTGTTCTCTCCTGGTATTAATCACTCTGTTCTCTCCTGGTATTAATCCATCTGATCTCTCCTGGTATTAATCACTCTGTTCTCTCCTGGTATTAATCCATCTGTTCTCTCCTGGTATTAATCATCTGTTCTCTCCTGGTATTAATCCATCTGTTCTCTCCTGGTATTAATCATCTGTTCTCTCCTGGTATTAATCCATCTGTTCTCTCCTGGTATTAATCACTCTGTTCTCTCCCCCCACACACACCCCCACACACACACCCACACCTACACACACCCACACCTACACACACCCACCCACCCCCCTACACAGGTCACTGAGAGTGTGTTGAGTTTAACCCTCCTAATGACCACAGTTGACTGAATGATGTTGGCTCTTGGACCCAGAACGCGTGAACAGAATTATGGTGATTAGAGTAAACGCTGTGCGGCCCGGCATTTCAACCCGGTGTTCGGCACATTGATTTCCGGCTACTACCGTGGTTTGTGTTTGGTTCACTGAGTTTGGAAAGGTCAGCGGTGAGAAGGTGGGGTGCAGCAGATGTATCGGGGGAGGAGCCTGCATTGTAAATGTATCCACCAGGTAGGTTGATTCTATCACTGCAATTTATCATCTTTTGTACATGTCTGGGATTTGGTCCAGTGGTTTTAGTTCCCTGAACTCTGCTCCATTGATCCTTAAGTTAAGCATTAGGGAGGAAATACAAAACATCTGGCCATCTTTCTGATAAAGCCTCTGAAGTGCATTAGTTTGTTACCAAGCTCATTTATCTGTAATCACTGTCTTAGTCTCTGCAGCTTATCTCAAATCAACCCCCCCACTGATGTGTTTCTGTTCCCCCCAACGGCTGGTGTGTCGGAGCAACACCACCTCTGACAGACGAGAACATTGGCCGTGGTCATGTGGTCACCATGCGGTCACCATGCGGTCAACATGCGGTCACCATGCAATCACCATGACATCACCATGCGGTCACCATGACATCACTATGTGGTCACCATGCGGTTACACAAACAGATCCTGACAGGCTGCTGGTAGGCATTTAGATGCTTTAGATTTAATTTCATTGGTTCTTTTTCTGATGTGGAGATTGTTGTGTTAGCGTGTGCAAACAAATGATTTGGATCTATCAAACCGGTGCAGTAAACGTACAGGTTATGTGTTGAATGCTAAATCAGAGCTATCTGGGTAACCTTCAACCAAAACATTTGTCACCACCTGCGTGGAAAAACTGCCATGTGCAAAGTACGAGGCTATCTGTGTTTTCATAATAAAGGTCTTAATCCGCATTTACAGATGCTGTCTGACAAACGTGTATTGTTTGTGTATTGTTTTCTATACACTGCAGATTCGAATGACATTTTTTAAAAGTCTGCCATTTAAAAATCATTTCTAGAGTGAATATCCCTTATATGCCTTTGAATAGAAACAAATGAGATGAAATGTCCAGAAGACTGGTTTAATAATGTCAAAGCAAGAATAATTGTCATTACAGGTTTGTCATTTAACAGATGCTACATCAAAAGCCTCTTCTAATTGAGTTTCTTCTTCACATTGCCAGGTAGGACACACACAAGCCAATAGCAGCGGGTGCATTTCACTCACTGACGTAGCTGAGGAGTATAATATTGAGGCGAGTTGTCCTTACTCTCCATAGTACACAGCGTATTCACCTTTATGGTCAGGGTTGGGCATGAGGTCAGTAGCGTGTTTCATGTTATATTTAACATAATGAGTCAGTAGTGATTTATGTTATAATGTTATATTTAACATAACGAGTCAGTAGTGATTTATGTTATAATGTTATGTTATATTTAATATAATGAGTCAGTAGTGATTTATGTTATAATGTTATGTTATATTTAACATAATGAGTCAGTAGTGATTTATGTTATAATGTTATGTTATATTTAACATAATGAGTCAGTAGTGATTTATGTTATAATGTTATGTTATATTTAACATAATGAGTCAGTAGTGATTTATGTTATAATGTTATATTTAACATAACGTGTCAGTAGTGATTTATGTTATAATGTTATGTTATATTTAACATAACGAGTCAGTAGTGATTTATGTTATAATGTTATGTTATATTTAACATAATGAGTCAGTAGTGATTTATGTTATAATGTTATGTTATATTTAACATAATGAGTCAGTAGTGATTTATGTTATAATGTTATGTTATATTTAACATAATGGTTATGCTTAACATCTGATTGAAGAATACTGTAGATATGAGCAGGATTCATCTGTGGGGTTCTGTGAGGTTCTGTGAGGTTCTGTGGGGTTCTGTGGGGTCATGGTACATGTCTGTATTTAGAACCACAGATTTAACATACACCCTGGTGTCTGCTTTCCCATATCTGTCTTTTCCTTTCTCTCTCTCTCTCTCTCTTCCTCTCTCTCTCTCTCCCTCTTTCTTTCTCTTCCTCTCTCTCTCCCTCTCTCTCTCTTCCTCTCTCTCTCTATCTGTCATTCTCTCCTAAACAGCGTATAAATATATAACGAGGGTGAGGAGGAATCACTGAGTGATGAGCATATCTGACCTCATTTCAGTTTCTGGGCTGTAATGAGACCATTTGGTTTGGCAAAGAGGAAGAGTTGGCTTCACACACTAACTCTCCTCCAATACCCCCCCACCCTCCCCCCGCATGCAGGAGTATTACAGAGACTGAAAAAGGGAAGGAGGCAGAAAGGGAGATATCAGAGAGAGGGAGGAAGACGGATGAGGATGAGAGAAAGAAGGCAGGGAGATGGTGAAAGAGAGAGAGAGAGAGGGGCAGGGAGATAGTGAAAGAGAGAGAGAGAGAGAGAGAGGCAGGGAGATAGTGAAAGAGAGAGCCAGAGGGGAAGAGAGATAGAGAGATAGATAGAGAGAGAGAGAGAGAGAGAGAGAGAGAGGCAGGGAGAGAGAGAGATTGAGGGGGTGGGGGTTTGGAGGACGTTCCTTGGCCCTGCAGTGTTGGAATGCTAATAATGCAGCATTAGAGAAAAGCATGTTAACCTTCAGTAATCAAATAGTCTGCTGTTCCAAATTGGTACAAAAAATACAGAGACCCAGATAAGCCAGCAGATTGGCTAGCATGGGTGCTGTGGAACGTACCAGAGACCCAGATAAGCCAGCAGATTGGCTAGCGTGGGTGCTCTGGAACGTACCTAGCTGAGTCGCAATTGGTTGCAAAGTTTCAACAGCACAAATCTCGTTTCACCTTCACTAGCTGAGAAACTCGCTTCTGTCATCCTCTGCCTCCAACTCTCGTATGTTATTTTCTCCTCCCCTCTCCCTCTCGGTTTCTCTCTCTCTCTCTCTCCCCGTCACCCCCTGTTTCTCTTTCCCGCAGACAGCAAAGACAAAATGCTTGTAAACCATGCCCTTAAAATGTTTAACTTTCCCAGCCACAAGTGGTCTGCAATCAGGAGATTGCCTCCAGCGCTCAGAAGTATTTACGTTAACCATCTGGGGGAATGGAATAGTAGCTAGACCATACGGTATATCTGTCAGCCGGATGTCCATGAGAGGAGGTGGTTATTCTGCATAACAATGACCATTATAAATTATCACAATAAATCATTTTCACAAGAGCATTTTAATGCAGCATGCATAAAAGACAGAGGGTCAGAAACCGGAGGACCTGGCTGATGTGGGTGTGAAAAGAGAGTGAACGATCCAATCAAATAACAAGATACTTCTGGGTATCGACATGGGTATCGACAGATCCAACTATGATGAGTTTTTTTTGCGGGTGAGGCAGGTAGAAGTAGCTTCTGATTGCTAACAATGCATTTTGTACTACTGGAGTTGAGGCGTAGTTTGGGAACAAGAATGCTGTGTTGTATGTTAATGAAGCTGTGTTAAAGGGTGGTCAGCACAGTTAAATGAGGCGCCAGATGTGTACAACATGTGTCGTCAGCATAGAGGTGGATAGAGGAGCCAGTAGCAGCAAGTGTGGCATTACTGATGGTAACAGTAAAAGGGCTAGAGAATAAAGCCCTGAAGAACTCCCTTTGAAAAAGTTTGCGGTTTAGACAAGAAGACCAAAGCCAAAGACTCCGGCTTGTTCAATACAGACAGCCGCACAATACTACTTGCTGTCTGAAAATCGGATACTCCTAGTCGGAGCATTCACCTGTGGAGAGGCGTAGAAAAGTAGCCATTTCCCGGTACGTTTCTTTCCGGGTACATAACACCAACTGAAAACGAACTGTAGATCACACAGACTCGCGGATGGTCGGGTTATCTGGTGGGTTATCTGTTTGTTAGCAATACATTCAAAAACAGTTGATAAGCAAGACAGGATAGAAATCAATCCAGAACTGTTCTGAGTCTAGCTGGTTGCCCCTTTTGAAGAGAGAAATGACATCAGCAGGCTTTCAATCTACAGGGATTTCAGAGAAATTTTGTTTAAGACTAAACTGGCAGGTGAAGGGGGAACCAAAGAAATAAATGGAGAGCATGAAAAACAACGATTCTATATCAACCAGCCGAGCAGATATGTGAGGATCTAAATGTTAGAGTGTTGTTTACCAACGTCATTCACCTAATCCAGAGAAACAGGGAATGCTGGGAAATAGCGTTACACAGAACACAAACACACGTGTTGCGTTAAACACTGCAAACATTAACATCATTTTTTATCATGTTTTAATTGAATTCTGTCATCATTGTTGACAGCATCCTGTTAATATGAATCAATGGTTTTAGTTTTTCAATCTTTGCTTAATTAACCAATAGAATAGTGACTTTACAAAGCAGACAGGCATAGGAAGGTTGGCCACAGCAGAGCCACCAAGGTTGGCCACCAAGGATTTGAAAAAATTCAAATACTGACTGTACCCAGGTCTGTCGTCCTATGCTTCGACCTTGACGGTGCCAGTTGACACTGACTCTGCAGACCAGGCTTGGCCTTTGAATTAGCCTCTCCCAGATTAGGTGTTAAGCAACACTCTCTCACCCACCCAACACTTTCTAATTAACCTTCAGCAACTCGCCGACCGTGTTGACTGGCAGATCCCTCTATTGTTTACTTCAGCAGGAATACGGCGTGTTGTGGTGACAGTTTATCGCTCCCATCATCCCCCGCGGGGTCAGACGAAGCTCAGCGAGTGAGCCGGGCCTGGCGGGGCCTTCACCGCGGGGGGCCCACACGCCTGCACCGCCACAGATAAGGACATGGAGAACGGGGCAGGAAGTGAGGGAGAGTCCTTTAATCATCCTCAAACTGTGGCCCCGCCCGTACCAGCAGCCCCCTGGAAAACGGAGGCGGCAGCACTTTCATTCCAACCTCCCCGTTTTGTTTTTCCTCTACCTCTCTGTTGACACTGTGAAAGGCTGATTTGTTATATGGTGATTTAAGCAGCCGTGATGATAATGGGCTTTAGCGCTAGCTGTGTGTCCGGTGACAGGTCTACAGTGTTTCTGGAGAGCAGAGCTTGTGTGTGTCCTTGGCATCAGAAACGTCCACAGTCTGGCCGCCTTCACAACTAAACATTAAGACTCTATATTCAAGGCTCCATATTTTAGGCATTTCTTCTTCTTCTACGACTTTCATAGTCCACATACACGTTGTTTCTGCTCGAGTGTACAGCATCATGTTGGGAACACTGTGCCATTCTGGAGTGATGGATCAGATGGATCACCTCGGCTCTAAAACCGTGGACATAATCAACAGCAAAACAGGCTTCATAAACGATTGTTTGTCAGTAACACAAAATAGTACAAAATGGATGCAAATTAACGTGTGTAAAGCTGGAAGATGTTTGGATATTGTTCCTATATTGTAGGTAAATATATTTATATATATATAATATATATATATATATATATATATATATATATATATGGCCCATCTGTGACTTCTGTACGCGCCATCGCCTCGGTCCAGAGACAAAAGCATTAAGGCCATTTCCACCCTGTATCACTGGTAGAGACACTAACATGGAGAGACCATTACAGTGATGGATGTGGCGCAGTATCAAAGAGTTAAAGCAGGGGGACAATCTTTCCTGCTGACAGGTGGAATAGTGATCCTCTCAGCTCAAGTGTCATTCTCATCATATCTCCGTCTGCTAGAATCGAGCCAACACACAGCGCCGTGGTAACCGAGGTGACCAAACACACAGACTCCCGGCACTAATGACGTGACAGCTAGCAAATACCTGTGACCTTCGACCCGTACTCAAGACCTGTGGCGATACAGCCTGTCATCACCCTCAAAGGTCAAAGGTTATCTTCATTACACGTACGGGTTACTATTTCACAAGATGTGTTCTTGTTTCTGGACAAATTGATAATTTCACACTGAGCGACTGCTCACAATGTTGTCATTACCAAGAAGTGCAGAACCGGGTTCTGAATCTGTTTGCACGGACTCACCAAGTTCTTCTTCTTATTACGACAAACACAAGGACTTGGATGTATAGCATGAAGCAAGTTAGGAAATTTTTCCCCGAACACAGTGTTTCGACATCTGACTGCCTGAAAGTGACAGTTTAAAAAATGTCTTGATAAAATACAAATGATTGATTGAGAGAGATCTGAGGGCCAGACCAGGTCAAATGTCGCCAACAAGATAATTGTGAATTCCGTTTTGGACTCTGCAACATAACATAATATTTGAAACTTCATCAGATGACTGGCACTTCCAGTTTGGGTCTCCACTCTTGCATCTCTGTACAATAAATCAAACTCGACATTCTTTAAATAGGAAAATTAATTATTTACACTTCAAGCCAAAATACCTAGAAGAGGAAAAAACACACAAAAGTCATTTTTATGTCTGGAAGTTTCTCTATTCCCTATAATAGCCTGGTTTCCCCTTAGAGGTTACCCTAGCAGTTAACTCTATTTCCTATAATAGCCTGGTTTCCCCTTAGAGTTTACCCTAGCAGTTAACTCTATTTCCTATGATAGCCTGGTTTTCCCTTAGAGGTTACCCTAGCAGTTAACTCTATTCCATATGATAGCCTGGTTTCCCCTTAGAGTTTACCCTAGCAGTTAGCTCTGTTTGCTATGATAGCCTGGTTTCCCCTTAGAGGTTACAGTTTTAACCACAATGTGTTTTTGTGGATCTTTGTGTGTGTGTGTGTGTGGGGGGGGGGGGGTTAATACGTTATCAAGCTAGAGATCAACGGGGTAGAGATCTGTGTTTGCACAACGTTGCCATGGGAATGCACGGGGGCTCTGGCGTGTTCAGAAGCAGGGATGGCTGTCGAAGGACAAAGGAATATTAATCTAATAGAGCGCTGAGGAAATGTACTGTAATATGTACTTTAGCATGACGGTATTGACAGACAGATGTGTTCTAGTATCAGCATATCCTCCACATGTACTTTAGCATGACGGTATTGACAGATGGATGTGTTCTAGTATCAGCATATCCTCCACATGTACTTTAGCATGACGGTATTAACAGACAGATGTGTTCTAGTATCAGCATATCCTCCACATGTACTTTAGCATGACGGTATTGACAGACAGATATGTTCTAGTATCAGCATATCCTCCACATGTACTTTAGCATGACGGTATTGACAGATGGATATGTTCTAGTATCAGCATATCCTCCACATGTACTTTAGCATGACGGTATTGACAGATGGATGTGTTCTAGTATCAGCATATCCTCCACATGTACTTTAGCATGACGGTATTGACAGATGGATGTGTTCTAGTATCAGCATATCCTCCACATGTACTTTAGCATGACGGTATTGACAGATGGATGTGTTCTAGTATCAGCATATCCTCCACATGTACTTTAGCATGACGGTATTAACAGACAGATGTGTTCTAGTATCAGCATATCCTCCACATGTACTTTAGCATGACGGTATTGACAGACAGATATGTTCTAGTATCAGCATATCCTCCACATGTACTTTAGCATGACGGTATTGACAGATGGATGTGTTCTAGTATCAGCATATCCTCCACATGTACTTTAGCATGACGGTATTGACAGATGGATGTGTTCTAGTATCAGCATATCCTCCACATGTACTTTAGCATGACGGTATTGACAGATGGATGTGTTCTAGTATCAGCATATCCTCCACATGTACTTTAGCATGACGGTATTGACAGATGGATGTGTTCTAGTATCAGCATATCCTCCACATGTACTTTAGCATGACGGTATTAACAGACAGATGTGTTCTAGTATCAGCATATCCTCCACATTTACTTTAGCATGACGGTATTAACAGACAGATGTGTTCTAGTATCAGCATATCCTCCACATGTACTTTAGCATGACGGTATTGACAGATGGATGTGTTCTTGTGGCAACTAAAAGACTAACCGACAAACCTCGACAGAGACAGAGCTTCAAGACGGAATAACTAGTTTTTTCTCTAAAGGAGCAGAAAGTTTTACTGGAATCAAAGCCCCGTTCCACCATATTAGAATAGATATGAACACAGGAGCTGTTGTTATTGATTCACACAACATACATAGAAAACGTTCCTTTATCAGCATTTCCTTCTATGTGTAAAGCTATAGCAGATTCCCTGGTAGCAGATAGTGTGTGTGTGTGTGTGTGATGTACTCCAAACACACAGGTTGTTGGGTCAATGTCACTCGGACGGTTCTGAAATGCAGCAGTGTAGCGCATACTGACAGCTGAGGCAGAAGAGATTGTCACCAAATAAATTACCTGGGCACCATAATTATGAAAGTTAATGGCTTTAGGGAAGCTTTTGTTGCAGACAATATGGTCGCCCTGAAGTATCCATCTGTGTATCATATGCTGCCAGGGGAAATATCCTCCTGTTCTCCCACACTCCCCCCTTACCAGTTTTTTATACTCTGTCCTGTTTCACTAACTTGTCGTGAACACATTTAGAACACCAGCACTATGGTATCAGTGCCCTAAGCACTAAGTAGTGAACACATTCAGAACACCAGCACTATTGTATCACTGCCCTAAGCACTAAGTAGTGAACACATTTAGAACACCAGCACTATTGTATCACTGCCCTAAGCACTAAGTAGTGAACACATTTAGAACACCAGCACTATGGTATCAGTGCCCTAAGCACTAAGTAGTGAACACATTTAGAACACCAGCACTATTGTATCACTGCCCTAAGCCCTAAGTAGTGAACACATTTAGAACACCAGCACTATTGTATCACTGCCCTAAGCACTAAGTAGTGAACACATTTAGAACACCAGCACTATTGTATCACTGCCCTAAGCCCTAAGTAGTGAACACATTTAGAACACCAGCACTATTGTATCACTGCCCTAAGCACTAAGTAGTGAACACATTTAGAACACCAGCACTATGGTATCAGTGCCCTAAGCACTAAGTAGTGAACACATTCAGAACACCAGCACTATTGTATCACTGCCCTAAGCACTAAGTAGTGAACACATTTAGAACACCAGCACTATTGTATCACTGCCCTAAGCACTAAGTAGTGAACACATTTAGAACACCAGCACTATGGTATCAGTGAACACCCCTAACTGCCCACTAAGTAGTGAACACATTTAGAACACCAGCACTATTGTATCACTGCCCTAAGCCCTAAGTAGTGAACACATTTAGAACACCAGCACTATTGTATCACTGCCCTAAGCACTAAGTAGTGAACACATTTAGAACACCAGCACTATTGTATCACTGCCCTAAGCCCTAAGTAGTGAACACATTTAGAACACCAGCACTATTGTATCACTGCCCTAAGCACTAAGTAGTGAACACATTTAGAACACCAGCACTATTGTATCACTGCCCTAAGCCCTAAGTAGTGAACACATTTAGAACACCAGCACTATTGTATCACTGCCCTAAGCCCTAAGTAGTGAACACATTTAGAACACCAGCACTATTGTATCACTGCCCTAAGCCCTAAGTAGTGAACACATTTAGAACACCAGCACTATTGTATCACTGTGTGACCACATAGCGGTCAGAGTTCTAATCCTGATAACGGAACACAGATAGTGCCAGCGGGTACTAAAGCGGCAATCACCGTCAGCACCGGAAGCTACCAGATGGTCCGGCCCTGCCCGCCACGTCTTCCTCATATTGGGACCACGTCTGGTACAGGATAGAGGGTGCTGGAGACGGTGCATGTACACAATCCTTCTGCTTTTTATAGCTGTGAAGTTTACCATAATCCTCATGTTAAAGCCCGTGCTCAAAGCATGAAAATATCTGAAGAAGACAATTGTTGGTCAAAAGAACCTAAATATGTCAATGTTCTTGGGGCCAGAGCAAAAAACACACATCGCACAGTCATTTCAAATTAAAAATAAATGTATACCTACAAAACACCTAAAACCCCAAATTACCTTTCTGTGTTATCCACAGTATAACCATCTTAAATCAGGATGTTTGCTTAGTGGAAAACACCAATAAGGGAGTTGGAGAATTGACTGGTAACCCTGCAGTTTATCTAGTGCTACGCTTGATGAGAAATGTCATTTGATAATGTGCTACATTCATCTGGAACTGGGAACAGTGACATTGTTAGCCCATGTTATTGATCATAGAGCACTTCATGAGAATATATCGAATTCTGAGGTAACGTAGCCTCACGAACACAGGAAAATTCTGAGGTAACGTAGACTCACGAACACAGGACAATTCTGAGGTAACGTAGACTCACGAACACAGGACAATTCTGAGGTAACGTAGACTCACGAACACAGGACAATTCTGAGGTAACGTAGACTCACGAACACAGGACAATTCTGAGGTAACGTAGACTCACGAACACAGGACAATTCTGAGGTAACGTAGACTCACGAACACAGGAAAATTCTTAAATGGAGATTAATTCCTAGGCTTCATAGTTATATTATATATTTATCAATGTCAAAGTGTTTTATTAATAAGCGATAGATCTTCCCCCGTCTCTCCCTCTAATACAGGCTAATATTTCTAATTCACAAAGTAGCAGACGTTAATCGGGAAGAAGTGATGTGAATTAATTGAAAGAGGAGGACTGAACATTGGTCACTGTCAGGTTTTAATTAAAGTACTCATTAGCTGTGATTTATTCATTTATGACTTCACAGATCTGATTCATGTTAAAAATGTTGTTATCAAGATTGGCATGGTAACACTTGAATACAAAAACACCAGTTAATCATCTGCTTGTGTTCATATAAGCCAACAGAAGCATTTCCTGAATGATAATGTGTGTAGTATGAATAAATAGTTGATAATATCACTAGACCATGCTCTGAATACAAATGCATTGATGAGCCAAAACATTATGAATAATATGTACACAAGTGAATAATACCCCTCAAGGTTTCCTGTAGTATCTGGCACCAAGACAAAACACCAAGACAGCACCAAGACAAGACAACAAAACAGCATCAAGACAAAACACCAAGACAGCACCAAGACAAGACAAGAAAACAGCACCAAGACCAGACAACAAGACAGCACCAAATCAAGACACCAAGACAGCACCAAGACCAGACACCAAGACAGCAGATGCTATAAGTCCTCTAAATCCTCATAAGACCAGGCAACCTTTTTCCACACCTCTGTGCGCCCATTGTAGGTGCTATTATCGTTGGACTGGGGTCATCAGGTCATCAGACCAGTCTGTGGATACACAGCCCTGTATGCAGCAGGGTGTGATGCACTGTGTGCTGTGACACATTCCTGCAGTAACCATCATTAACACAGCAGGGTGTGATATACTGTGTGCTGTGACACATTCCTGCAGTAACCATCATTAACACAGCAGGGTGTGATGCACTGTGACACATTCCTGCAGTAACCATCATTAACACAGCAGGGTGTGATACACTGTGTTGAGGCACATTCCTCCCGTAATAATTATAAAAAAATATTGAATAGTGCCACAGTAGACCTTCTGTCGGTTCGGACCAGATGGGATAGCCTGCATTGCCCTTGCACATCGATGAGCTTTGGGCGCCCAACACCCTGTCTCTGGACTGTGGTTTGTTCCTCCTTTGGTCCAGTTCAGGTCTTTTCTCCTGCCCATTTCGCCTGTTTACACATGTTGACTACAAGATCGTATTGTTCGTTTACCATCTAATTTTCCTAGACCTTGACATGTGCCCTTGTTTGGAGATGATAAACATAATTTACTTCACCTGTGAATGTTTTGGCCCATATTGTTTTGGCTCATCAGTGTATATCATCGTTAAAAATGAACACGTCACTTCTGAAATACATGATTTGATCTTTGATTGGGTTTGGTGGGAAAGCAAAGCGATGAGGAGTCTTGTCTTTCCACTTGCAGGACATGATAGCCTTTCAATATATTAATAGGACACAGGTTATAGCGCATAATAACTGGCATATCTTAACTGTCAGTGTCAGTTGGAATCAGATGGTATTAGAATGTCAAGCACCAGGCTTTTAAAGCCAAGCTGAGAGAAATAAAACTGATGTAGCTGAACCGAATGAGAAAGAGACAGAGAGAAAAACGAGAAACATTTTCCTTTTTTCTTTTGTTTGGAGGACCTCTTCATCAGAGTATGCACTTTGTGTAAATAGTATCTATTTGTTAAGTTGAGTCCAGTCAAGAGAGGGAGAGAGAGAGAGGGAGAGGAAGGGAGATAGAGAGGCACTGTAATCCTGTAATTACGAGTAATGATTAACCATAGAATTCTTACAGAGGATAGAGACCAGACCAGACAACTACAGCCATTTCCTTCACTTCCTGATCCCTGATGAACGTTCTTGCGTAGCGCTCGGTCAAGTCCGTAGAGGCTGGACTTTGTTCTTTTATATATTTGCTATATTGCTTGGCTCCTGTATTCCCTCTTTGATGACCTCTGTCATGGCAAAATGTTATTTGCCAACAGTTGCAGATCCACAATCTAACTGCCAATATTCACATTATCTGAAATATAAATATATGTTCACCCACATGACCAGATGTCCTTGAAGGCGGGTCTCCTTGCTTTTCTCCCAGGTTCCCTTTTGCCACGGCTAATTGCCGTAAATGATGTTTAATTGCGGATGGTGAAGTGTGCCTGATGTAGCGGCTTCAGAGTCAATAAGCGTGTGATGGCACTTTATGTCCGTCATTAATCAAGGTTATCTGGAATAATCCACTGTCTTCTGGTCTGGGTTCACACGTGTCTCTTACACTCAGTGAAGAAGGAATTCTGTTTAAGAGAAAACATTAAAAATCAAGTACAGAGCTCAAGAAGGAAAATGTGGCCAGGACACAAACTGTCACTTTGATCCACTCACAGTAATGAAATATAGATTACTCTAACTAATAAAAGAATGTTCTGCAGCCACAGTTGATATTAGGTCTCGTTTATTTCTGCTAAAAGGTCCCTTGAGGGAAAATAAACAATGGTTGATTTTCTCTTCAAGGCGAAGATGTCCTCTTCAAGTGCTTCTCCAGTTGTTTAAAGTTTGTTTTTCAAACACTGTGACTCGTAATATTTCGCCTAAGGCAGCCAATTTGATGAACTAATTATATTTCCTCTGAAGTCTTAGTAACAAGTTAATTAAACTGTATCTCAAGATAAGCTGTTTAACTCGATTATATGCTAAAATGGCTGAGCAACGCATTCACAACCACGGAACACATTTTGGTGTCTGTGTGTTGAACAATAGAACAACCCATATAAATTACACTTGTCTCACAGCAGTTGGCTCTGTAATGTTCATTACCTTTAAATACTTTAAGGGCATATACATTTGACTTAAGCACTAGTGGACAAAGGTCATTGCTGGTGACCCCTGACACATAGACATGCCAGAGCTGCCGTGAATTAAAATATGTTTCCACTAGTCCCACCCACTCACATTTGACCCCTCCCCTGATATGTTAGTCCGTCCCACTCACATTGGACCCCTCACATAATATGTTAGTCCCACCCACTCACATTAGACCCCTCCCCTGATATGTTAGTCCGTCCCACTCACATTGGACCCCACCCCTAATATGTCAGTCCCACCCACTCACATTAGACCCCTCCCCTGATATGTTAGTCCGTCCCACTCAGATGCATCACACCCAGACACACCTTTGGTACATCAGTCTTGGCAGATGGTTTGTTATCCTCCACATGATGCTATACATCCAACCCAACTAAACACTGATCCAATGTTCTTCCATAACCATAAAAACAAGCCATTTAGTCTCTCGTCTAATACTCCCCTGTATTGATGCGTGACCTTTCCCTCATTTATACACAGCGCTGGGGGGAGAGAGTGCTTAACACGTAAATTGTAAATTCACAGAGACATTGTGGCAGCTAATGTGGGGAAAGGTCAGGGCTGTGGTTCCTATGAGCTGTGGTTCCTATGAGCTGTGGTTCCTATGAGCTGTGGTTCCTATGAGCTGTGGTTCCTGTGAGCTGTGGTTCCTGTGAGCTGTGGTTCCTGTGAGCTGTGGTTCCTGTGAGCTGTGGTTCCTGTGAGCTGTGGTTCCTGTGAGCTGTGGTTCCTGTGAGCTGTGGTTCCTATGAGCTGTGGTTCCTGTGAGCTGTGGTTCCTATGAGCTGTGGTTCCTATGAGCAGTCGTTCCTATGAGCTGTGGTTCTGACAACAGATGACCAGCTCAGGTGTCCTCCAGATATTTCATCTCACATTACTTTAGGGTGGCATACGAGGCCCTGCCACTCTCACAGTATCATACAAAATCTGTGGTCCTTGCTGTCACTGTGAGGTACGATTCTTTCCTCCATAGAGTCCCTTCACGGGGAAATTAAAATGAGAGAACATATTATTTACGCGGTGGCCTTATCAAATATAAACAGGCTATGTGTTTGTTCACTCTGCCGTGCCTTAATGGCAGGTGACATTCCACAGAGAATTCTCATTTTGATATTGGCATCATCAAGTCATACGACAGCAGCTAACTACCTGGTGTCGGAGATTAAACCTTAAATACACACGAGAAGCCTCTTGGGATTGCGGGATAATAATCAAATTTCCAAAAAGCAATTCCAAATGTTTTCAAACTATAGATTGACCTCTAACGTCTTCCTGACCGGCCTACACGGTGCTTAACAAATTGTCCACAGTTCAAAAAAGGTCTTGAGAAATTTTAATAACCCGAGCAATAACCTATTGTAACTTTGTAGTTTTTGTATACAGAAAATATATAGCATTCATGATAAAATAGGTCAAACTGAGTCTTAAATCAGTTTGAAAGAGCAGCCCATATCTTAAACCAAGGGATGTGGACTTTTCTTTCAAGCTTCGTAAATGGAATTTCTATTCAGGGTCTACTGTGACGCAAAACCCTCTGGATATGAAACTGATTGTAGAGCATGTGAGAAGGCATTGATCTTTATCACAAAGACAGCAAACGAGGAAGACGAAAAGTTTTACTATATGCTGTCGCCTTGATCTCAAAGTTAATGTAGTTAAGCCAAAGGTGTTGCCCTCGTGAAATAGCATGCCTTTAGTCGTGTTGTTGTTGGAAATTGGAGCGACTCAACGGACTGGTTAAATAATGGACAAATAAATACAAATACACGAACACGTACTAACATTGACCGTTTAACCTTCTCCACATTGGACACATCTGGAATCCTGGACACAACTGGAATCCTGGACACATCACACCTGTGGTTCTGATAGAGTGTATGACAGAAATAAGAGATAAGCAGCTAGTCGTTGAACACGGGAAACCAAATTGTGCCTATGACCTCCCCAGCCATCTCCTCCCATTGTAGCCCCCCTTCTTAGCCCCTCCCCCCATCCCTCCAAACACCCTAGCAGCCTTTCCCTCCACACATGTTCCTCCCTTCACCTCTTCCAACTTCTAAGAATCCCATTCATCTGACTCTGCCGGAGATTGAGCCGTTCTAGTATCTCAACACTACGGTAATATTTCCTGGATTCCTCCTTCCTTATCTGCTCTGCTCGTGTGCTCGTACCATCTCCCGGAACCGCAGCGTATCGGACCACAGGTGTCTCAGGGAGGATGATAAATGACTCAGCCTGTGCAGAGATACCGCAATTCTCAGCCAAAATATTTCAACGCGCTCCTCTGATTTTCAGAGCAATAAATGTAATTTCCTTCACAACACAGGGCACCATAATATCACCTCGGATGCTAACCTCAGACTTTCTTGCACAGAGATTGAAGATACTTCACGTTCTCGGCTGTGGCTTTTGAGAGGCGGTATAAGCACAGCATCCATGAACACGGAGGAGGAAAGGGCAACCTGATTTTGTACACAGATAGACTGGACAGCTAACACACTTGTCCCTGATCTGACTGACAGGGACAAGGAAACACTGGATGCTGTGTAACACTGGATGCTGTGTAACACTGGATGCTGTGTAACACATTCCTTTCAGTGTGGACACATTCCTTGCAGTGTGGACACATTCCTTGCAGTGTGGACACATTCCTTGCAGTGTGGACACATCCCTGCCAGTGTGGACACATTCCTGCCAGTGTGGACACATTCCTTTCTGTGTGGGCACATTCCTGCCAGTGTGGACACATTCCTGCCAGTGTGGACACATTCCTGCCAGTGTGGACACATCCCTGCCAGTGTGGACACATTCCTTTCTGTGTGGACACATTCCTTTCTGTGTGGACACATTCCTTTCTGTGTGGACACATTCCTTTCTGCGTGGACACATTCCTTTCAGTGTGGACACATTCCTGCTGTCTCCTTGCTGATCTCTGTAACTACATACGGTCTGCATATAAATGTGTTGGAAAAAGACTGGACTGTCCTGGTTTCAGCTGTAAAGATGAAATATTCATTTCCCCATGAATGAAAGTAAATGAAACAGACAGAACCCATTCATTTCATTATGTGGCTGCTTTTAGGTCCGAGTTATGAACCAATACAAAGTAATGGCAGATGACATTATCTGAAACTCCCTCCATCAGACAGAGACTGTGTAGTGTGTCTGGGTAGTGTGCTTTAGGTGGATGGTCACGTGTGACTGAGACAGGCAGAAGGGTTGTATGATATTGGTTTTACTTCTGCAGATGCAGACATGGAACATGGGATAAGATTCACCACCTAAGATCACTGTTCAATTGCTGACACAAATAAATAACCTTAAAACATAGATATTTGAATGTTGGCCACACTTAGAGTAATGAACTACACAGGACAAAAAGTGTTGTCTTTTCATCACAATACACAATAACCCTGAGTTTACTTATGAGGTCGCAAATGAATCCTATCGGGACAGTAGCCAACTAAGTCTTTCTTTTCCAAGGCCTCACCTCTTCTTTGACTTCAGAATCTTAGAATAGTATTCCACCTTCGTTTCATGCTCACCATATCCACCTGAGAGCTCTACAACCACTTGCTTGTCATTTTTCTCAAAAGTGACAAAGTTTCAAAAGTGATATAACCCAAAGGAATGAGGTTTATAAACTTAAATAGGGACAGTGATCAGGAACACAGGTGAGGTAATAATAACAAACAATAGAGAAAGATTTCTGGTCAAAAGTAGTGCACTACGTAGAGAACAGTGAGTCATTTGGGATGCATGTGCTTTGCTACGAAACTTCATGAACACGTTGATATGAGTGATGCGTCCTGACACCTCATCAATAACACAGGTTTGTCTGCAAGCCAATCAATGAAACATTGCTACTAAATTAAATGATGCATCAGTCCGTCCATAATTGTCAGGAACGCACTTATTCAGGTGTGATTACATCCTACTCATATCAATACACACTCAGCAATTATATCATATACAAATATTTTTCAATTAACACAATCAATAAAACAATCTGATTAAGGAATCAGGGTTAATGATTAATAATAAATTACACTTTCTCCACACTGTCCCATCAGGGTGGTCTTATGGTCCAGGACACTATGGTCTAGGGTGGTCTTGTGGTCTGGAACACTGTGGTCTAGGCTGGTCCTGCGGTCTGGGACGCTGTGGTCTAGGGTGGTCTTGTGGTCTGGGACACTGTGGTCAAGGGTGGGCCTGTGGTCTGAGCTTAATTAGGAATGTACTGGGAATGGGGTACCATTTAAGATGTAGGGGCACCATGTTCAAAACAACTCTGAACTAGGAACGCTGGAGAAAGTAAACACTTTCAAAAGTCCACAAACTTACAATTCCCAAACTTGGACAACCGAGGTTTTAGACCTGTTTTCCAATTTCAACCTAGTTTGAAACGTTGTCTGGAAGCTCCATAATTGCAGTGGTGAACCGACATGTGGTCTCTGAGTGTTCATTGTGTTACGGCCGGTTGTCCCCGAGACACCGCCCCCGTCGGAGCATTTTGCCTGAGGTGAGAAATCCAGCGCCGCCGCCGCCTCCCAATCTCTCCCTGTGTTCTGTTCGTCTCCACCAGAGCGTGAGGGCTACCAAAGGAGAGGGGGACAGGCTGTAAAAATGTATTCACAACCCGTCAAACCGGGACTGTGGCCCAAGAGGCACACTGCTTCCTGTACCTTGCTCTCCGTCTGACACGGGGACATACGACCCATAAGGCACCTGGGTAAAATAACGCACATTCTGGGACACAGGCAAAAAATGCTGGCCGGTATTCAAGCATTTTTCTGTATGTGATGGACCAAACAGAACTGGGCCAAACAGAACTGGGCCTAACAGAACCTGGGGCGTCACATCTTGACATGCTACTGCGCCGTTTGGTTTCATGTCACATATCGTAAAGAGACCCGCGAGCGTTGGTTTCCCATGAGCCAACGGGGTGAGATGAGGCTCCTGGAGGGGTGAACTCAGACGCTGTGATGTTCCAATGCAAACATGTGTCCAGGCTTATCTGGAGACAATACTGCTGCCCAGAGGCTGTCAGATCTGGGGACGATCCACATTTACCCCCTAAACTACAAAGTGACACCAAATTAAGTGAGATTCCGGAAAAGATCCAAATAGACGAGATATGAAAGGCTTTACCTGACAAACAGTTATGTTGAGCTGCCAATGTCAAGGGACGCTGCCAATACTATTTCCCATATTTTAATAGCTCTTTAGTCGGGAATTAGATCATCAAAATGGCCAGAGGCCAGATATAAGTATTTCTTTTTGGCTCATTCACGTTTGCCTTCTCGTGTTATTCATAAGTTTTCCCCTTAAGTGCTTTTTCCTGTATTACACTGGTCTGCAAGGCCTCGTTTTCACAGCATGGGAATGATGTTACCGGATTTAAAGATAGATCACAAATGTCACTCCTACATTTTAGATTGTATTACAAATGCTGCTCATTTATAAACGCAGCCCAAAAGGACCGTATATTTGGGCAAAATACATAGCATTAACATTTTTATTTTTCAAATCACAGTTTCAGCTATAAGACACAGACATTGTTATAACTGGTGTGCCTTCCAAATAGCATCCTGTCCACTACATAGTGCCCTCCTATTCACCACATATAGAATATGGCCTCGTATGCAGACTGGGTTCTGTCGTCTGTATGACAGAATATGGCCTCGTATGCAGACTGGGTTCTGTCGTCTGTATGACAGAATATGGCCTCGTATGCAGACTGGGTTCTGTCGTCGGTATGACAGAACCGGCGTTGGATGAGGGTTCAGTTGGCTTTCTAGGCTCTCCAGGGATGCTGGCTATTCTCTGCTCCATCTGTGAGAAGCCCACAATGATAAACAACCCACTCTCTGCTCCGGACACCAAAGGAACTTGAAAAAGACACTCTTAAAATGTACACTCATCTCTTTGTGGAGTGGATCAGTGAAAGGAGAACAACATAAGCAGTCTGCTTTTTATTACACTATATTCTAACATGGCTTGCCATTGTTATACAGCATTTGGGAACTGTGTAGGTGAGAAAAAAATGATTAATTTTAAACTTTCTTCTAACCAAAACAGGAGGATCAACATCTGGAATTGTTCCAATCATGATCAAAAACTGCAACTGTATACATACATGTGTTGAAGACCAATGAAAACACTTATGCCAATAATCTGATGCATCGTGCTGCAAATTCAGTTGAACACTACCTTTATTCAACAAGTATTTATTCAGCTTCTTTAGCCTGTTTTTGCTATCTACCTAATAGCTGAATGACTAGTGCCTGTTTGCTAGCATAGCTCGGATCTGAGGAAAAGGCTATTCTTGTGCTACGTTTTGCACTCTCCAAAACATATATGTTCCTCGTGCTAGTGCCAACGTGGTCTCTCTAGAACATCCATGTTCCTCATGCTAGTGTCAACGTGGTCTCTCTAGAACATCCATGTTCCTCAGGAAGCGTCCCATTTTCCATTTCATTTCAACGTGACATGCGTTTTGACACTTCATTCAGTCTGGGTCGAGCCGATGATGGAGCTGGGTGTCTCTGGGAGAGAGTGAGGTATTCTATCACCGATGACCCGGTCCTCACGCCACGCCAGACAGATGACCTTTTCTCTGAGGCCTAGCTGCTGCCCCTGGCTGGCTAGCCTCAATCCATCCCCTTTGTGTCCCAGTTATAGTGTCCATATTAGGGACTTAGGCTCCATCCTTCTGGGACTGAGGCCACTCCTACTACTAATGCCAACGCAGTCTTAATATGTGGGTAATACACTGCCACACCGTGTGGCAGAGTTCAGATCAGAGGCAACTGATATAGAACTAATCAGAATGGATCTCAGTAGGTTATTCTTTGGCGTGATTGTATTTAAAAAAAAACTCACAGCAATGAAGCCATTAAGTGTAATAACTTAAAGATCTCTCGTTATAATAAACACCAATAAAACACCAATCTCACCATGAAGAAATGTGTTTCCATTGAATGAAATGAAAAAAAAATGCTCTGTTTGCATTTCATAAAATGTATGTGGAAAGCATTATCTGCGTATTCCCGATATTCAGAATGGGACTTTCTGATCTGCGTATTCCCGATATTCAGAATGGGACTTTCTGATCTGCTATTCCCGGTATTCAGTTCTCTGTTAATATTGATGTTGATGGCCATGCAATGAAATGCAAGCTGCTGACAAACACAACACAAAACATCCAGCCACCAGGGAAAATGGAAAAACTGTAGATGTAATCGTGTCTGTCTTGAACTTATTTCACTTTACATTAATTTTTACCAGGCAAGTCAATTATAAAAAGTAATATACTTCTTTACATTGACTGTGTGTATATGTGTGGCAGTGTGTGTGTCTTCATATGTGTCTGTGTGTGTCTGTGTGGTAACGCTCGTTAGCGATTCCCAGAAGGACTGATGAAGTAGGATGAAACTGAAGTGTGGCAAGGCCATTTCTATTCCCGGTTTCCCAACATGCAGGCCTGAGTGGAGAGAAAGGAATTCCCTCCTAATGGAAACTCCTAATGTTACATGGTGTCATTAAGCATCCCAACAGCCCCCATATTTAGAGGAGGTCTTGGAGTAATTAGAGACATAGCTCCCGATCAAGCTACGAATGTAATGGGAAGTTCAATTAGGCTGATGTGATGTCCATGTAACACTGTTTAGACATTAGCCATATTACACAAATGCAGCATGCCACTGTACATCCATCCACTCTACATCTGAGTCACAGTTCTTGGGTGGATTTCAAGCGTACGTGCCAGAGGGGAAAGTGGGATCATTCAGCTGTACCTTGAACCTGAGGTCATTCACTGTGTTGGTAGGATGTTAGGGCGAATGACGCAAAAGTAATGATGACACAGCGGTCAAAGTACGTTAAGTATTCCGTTTGTTTAGTGAGTGGCTTCGCATGATCGAGCACTGTTGCAGACACATGGAAATAATTGGCAAAGTAAAATACACATTGAGCATTTTACTGGCTATAAGGAAGAGCATTTGAGGCAATTTACTATACATTTCTAAATAATGGTGGTAAATATATTACGTAGGTTTATGAATTAGGAATGTTTTGTAGGTAAACTAAAAACTCTCTTCCCCAGATATTTTCAGTGTCCTAGTCAGTCAACAGCTTGTCGGCGGACTGATATCTGCACAAGCATTGTGGGATACGACTTCATTTATACGGCGTGTATCGGTCTCAGGGGTTCAGGTTTACGGCTCCGCAGTTTCCAGACTGCAAGATAAACGGGGAACTCAATTATCCCAGTGTGCATCTTAGCAACGCAATGAGGGCTCCTCATGTTATATGTGTTTCCACATGGTTTTCCTGAAGAGATGGCCCAAGGACAAGCTGTCTTCTGACAAATCATGTCCCAAGAGTGGGCAACCGATTTGGCTCCAGGGTTTTCATTAATCGCAGGGATGCATCTAATATATACTGTATATATAAATATAGATGTATATATATTTGGTATAATCCACTTGCTGGCCAGTAAAGACCCATCACCATTTCTGCTGACTGAGGGCCCAGAATAAACCTGCTAGGAATATATTAGATCAGTTCTTCAATAACTTTATGAATGCATTCATTTTAGGATAGTAGAGTACATAACGTATTTATTCTGAACTGTGTGTGTTACCACTGTGATGATTCTGTTCATTTTGGACTCCATCATAAAGTTGCCATGGACGTCAGATCTCTGTGGTGAATTGTACTGTTAGTAGAAGCTCTCAACAGGATCTGCACACATCCAATACCATCAAAAAAGATGTTGAGGAAAGGCTAATTAAACTCATAACTGGTTTCATTGGTCAGTGGTCATTTGTTCTGGGATTTTATGGAATTCTAAACATGGAATAAAAAAGTGACGCATTTGTTGCCAGTTTTCCCCTGGATGGACTGAGATTGCATGACTAGACTTGAACCCGTCTATAATGTGCGCTTCTTTGCTGCCTGCTTCATTATCTAACCTGACATAACTCGATCGTCAGTGCATAGTTGAGTAATGCCCTGTAACTTTATTTTATGCCCGTATAACGCAATTAATCATTTAACAACGTCAAGTAAATCCATTTAATTCTTCGTCGCACTCTTTAACTCATCGATCTTCATGGAATTAACAATGCTGTTATCTCCTCTGAGTCAGAAATCATATTATAAAGCTTTATTAAAAACCCTTTGTATTGGCATATTCTACGCACATGCTGTATATCAGATATTATTATACTTCAGTAGAACGAGGCCAATCGTCCAGATCCTCAACATACCCCAGGCTTGACACATATCTTCTCTGAGAGATCAGATTCACTCAGCAAGAACACCAACACAGGTGGACGAAACAGGTATCATCCGCTCTCATCCGACCGCGTGTGTCACGACCAGGATGTCAGCCACGGCCTGGCCAATCGGTGCTGCCGATTGTCAAGAGCCCGGCGAGACGTGGCCGAGGTGTCGTGTTTCGCGGCGGACAGTTCCGAGGAGAGCCAGACGGGCGAGCAGTGGGGTGTTTTGGCACGGCCGCTACTCCATCACAGCTCACCGGTCCACACGCTCAAGGGCCCGTGTAAAAGCTTAGCCATTCGTCTTCGCCCCCTGCAGCCGCAGGAAGTGGTACAAGCTGTCTACGGCCAAGCTGCGGAGAGAAGAGAGAAGAACCCAGCCACACCACCTGGAAGTGGAGTTGACATGCCCACTGTGTCCTACACCAGCCTGTCACTTTAAATCACTGTTCCTCCGGTTTACAACTCGCATGCCTCCATCTGTCACTGGAACTGTGGTCCAGTAAGGGAAGTGAGACGGGCAGGATACTATGAAGTTGAACTGACGGTCCCATTTTATCTTCATGTAATCTCCACTGAAACCGGGTGGATGCAAGTACTGACCAGCCCACATGATCATATGGTTCTAATCAGACATGACCACACATGACCATATGGTTCTAATCAGACATGACCACACATGACCATATGGTTCTAATCAGACATGACCATATGGCTTAAATCAAACATGACCACACATGACCATATGGTTTAAATCAGACATGACCACACATGACCATATGGTTCTAATCAGACATGACCACACATGACCATATGGTTTAAATCAGACATGACCACACATGACCATATGGTTTAAATCAGACATGACCACACATGACCATATGGCTTAAATCAAACATGACCACACATGACCATATGGTTTTAGGGTTTGTTGTGTTATTGCATCTACTTTGTTCACCAACATTAAAGTGAAACTATATTAAATGTAAGATTCTGTTGTGGAAATATCTCACTTAAAAACCCCTTTCAAAGCGTTTATAAGTGAGATATTTCCACAATGTCAAGGGATGGGTTTAATAAATGCAATAACATCTGCCAGTTCATGTACATTTAAAACTGCACGCAACCGAAAAAACATTCACTTTAATTATATATTACATTCATCGAGGCATTTACATTTGGTCTAGTTTATATGTGTTCCATTCAACAAGGTAACTAGATTAGGAAACATGTACCATAGTAGTGTAAAGTTTCTGAATAACAAACATCAGTATCACAATTCCAACAGGATTTATTGGAGTGGATGTTATGATGTCACATTATTCGGAATGCTGAACGTCCCAAGGTTGGGAATCTCCTACACCACATGATATTTACTGGAAAAAAACACTTACTAATCATTATTGTGACAAAAATGTAGCACGCGTGTTTTTGATTTCCGAGGTCAGGTCCACGGAACGCAGTTTGTTTGAGAGCGTAGGAGGGTGAAATTGAGTTTGTTGGATAAATGTGATGTGAAGGTCGTACTTCCGTTCACCTGCATACATGACTCTCCTCAAACCTGCTCTCTGAAGTTCTATGTGGTTGGCAACAGGAAATGAGTCACCGTCAATGTGACGTCAGCAGGAATCATTTGTAGGAATCATGTAATGACAGATCCAACTGTAGTGCCGGTTAATACTATAACTTGCAAACCGAGAAAAATGGATTTGATAATTTCCTGAAAATCATTTGCTTTTTGACATCGTGAGCCAAAGATTTTGGGGAGAACTGAGCCCGTGTTTGATTACTGAAATATAAGCAGCGGAAAATGGTGGAAACGAATATCCTGATGATGTAACTGTTATTATGACTCAAAAGGTAAATACTGTACTTACAACTTATGATTACATTTAGTTCACCCCATAATTTCTCCAATTTGTTCCATATGGCCTGGCTTTATTAGACCAATTCCTAGCAGGTTTCTGAGAGCCAAAAATCCAGACAAAACCTCAAATATAATATATATATATATATCTGGCCTTAATGTTCACTCAATACACGTTGCTATGGCAGTATGTACCTGCCAGCACCTACCACAGGGAAGAGAACGCTTTCACTGCATAAAATCACAATTGAGTTAGCAAGTGCCCTTTCTACCGCAAGTGCAGTGGCTAGAAAGTGAATAAACAGGGCAAACCTTGTCCATCAACAACTACACCATCCATGGGTGTTGTCGAGACAGTATGACCATGCTTGTGGTTGACATGTGCGATTGCCATTAAAGACAGAAAGGAAAGTTTATTAATACGTGTTCTCTCATGATGTGTGGATTTGGCATGGAAACAGGCCAATGCTTCTGGCCAAGATGCACGTGAAGATATCGTATGTTCTTTAGATCTTCTTAATGTCATATTGAATCTTTAAGAAGTGTGAAAGGTTGTTGCTTTTGGGGCTGTCTTAAATACCGGAGAAAACACAATGTTCACCCAAAAATGTATCCAGGTAGGTCCCAGCTTATCACGGGATGGGTTTGCCTCAGGGCTTCCAGTTACCCAGTCAAAGTTTTGCATTACCTAATACCGGCAATTTTGTGTGTATAACAAAATAATCAATTCATTTCATGTGTCCTATTTTGATGCCTGAGCCATGTCACATGATCCTTCAGATCATCCGGCTGTCCTTTAAAACGTCCCTGTAGCTCACGGAGGACAAACATGGCTGCAAATGAAATATTAAATGCTGCTTGTGCTCGTGTTTGTGTCCGATATTCAAACCAACATGAACATTGGAAATGTGTCCAGCCATTAATGTGCTAAGGGGATTGTGAAATTATTGAACACTCCAGAATCCTCAGTCAAAATCATTAAAAGAAATTGTTACAGAAGGGAAATTGATCAAGTGATATAGCTTGCGAAAGCTGAAAACCCCTGAGAATGCAGTCATTTATTTGGCTGGATGTGAGCTATTGAATGTCACTTGAAATGATGAGTGGAAATAACAAGTTAAGCATGAATGATCCAGAAAGCCAGGGACAATACTAAAAATGATCTGGAAGAAACGATTAAATATGGAATTAGCAGAACATTTTGCTCCCCTGAAAATGTGCCGGTTTTCTATTCATAACCCTTTCTTGCAGGAGGAAATATACTGTAGATCACAATAATGTTAGTGGTGACATCTTACCCAGAGTAATTCATCTGAAACAGAATTACATAAGCCATTTACCACTGAGTCTGGGTGATGGATGGCCTTGCCCTGAAGCCAAGCTTCGACAGATCGCCACACTTTTCTCTGGAAATGTCACCCGTAAGACACACAACACGCCCTGATCCCCTTTTAATTTCAATAGGTTTGTAGGAAATAACAATTGTAATAATCCACAAGTTCCCAAAAAAGCATGGCCCTGGCACCGAGGCCTGATTCGTCTGTATGGAAATGATTGTCAGGCTTTGATTGGCTGTCGGTGGTCTTAGCTGGTGTAGGTTGGCAGATAAAATTTAACTACACCTGACAGATGATTTATTGGTGCAATTTTACCCAGCTGTCAGGAGCCTTTATTCGGTGGGACGGTTGGATTTGGCGGCTTGAAGCTACCGGTAAACACATTTGATACAAACAGAAGTGCATTTGTTAGACTAATCGTTGTCCACACGGACAGAATGACTGCGACTGTATACATGGACCCATTTTGGGGGTAAATTAAAACCGGGAAGGAAAATGCCTTGAAGAACAAAGGTTTCCTTTTCAAATTCGAGGGTGGGAAGTATTATTGAAATCCTGATGTTCCCACTGTCTTGTACGGTGACTCGGGTTGGGACTGAGTAGGCCTTTCTCATAGGCCACTCCCATAAGCCGTTCTCATAGGCCACTCCCATAAGCCTTTCTCATAGGCCACTCCCATAAGCCTTTCTCATAGGCCACTCCCATAAGCCTTTCTCATAGGCCACTCCCATAAACCTTTCACACAGACCACACCTGTAAACCTTTCACATGGACCACACCTGCATCGTAGGTGGTGAGGTTGAGAAGAAACCTTCTCAGGTGGAACCATCCTGTTATGATCCCGCACATTTACATATTTTTACACATTTTCACATTTTGTCATTCCCGTCACCAGTGACACAACATCACCGTTCACGTACGGTTCAGTGCTTACAGAGTTCCTAAGAAGTGACAGTTTGATATTCAGACTATAGCCAGTCTGAGACTATAATAAATCAGTATTGACTATTGCTGAGAGGTTCCTATTCGTTCCATGAAAGGTCATTAGCTCAAGGACGAAATCTAACCCCTCTCAATCCCCTTCGGCCGCCTCTGGTTGAGAAAAAGACAAGTTTAACCCTGATTTAATTAAGCCCATTTTACAGGCTCTGGCTTTTTGTCTCAAATGTGGAATTAATCAGCAGTGGCCCTAATGGTCTGAGCTGAAAGGCAGAGGAGGCTGAGGGACATTAGTCTTCATCTGCTGCAATGCGTCCCCCACCAGAGCTCTCTCAGACCAGCCCTCTCAGACCAGCCCTCACAGACACAGGAGCCATTATTCACTGGGACACATTCCGCTAGTTAGCCATGTCCTAACAGGACATTAGCCCTGTAGGTGTCCTCGTTTCACGCTTCACGAGTCTGCGAGAAAAGCAAACCGGTATGTCCTGGGTGTTTGCAGGGCCTGTAGTCAGATTGCCTACATTTTCCAGGGGGTAGATTGAGCCAATGTTTTTTTTTCTTCCTCTGCAGTCAAAAGGGGAAGCTGTACCAAACGCAGCGCTGAGCGGTCATCAAACGGGACACAGCGGGATTCGAACCTACTCAACATTCCATATGGTTTTTATGCATAATTACGGTCCAGAACCCACTTCCTTTTTCTCAGCGATCAGATCCAAACACACAGATTACTTGAATCCATTACACTTTTTCACTTCACATTTGTTTTTCGTTAGGGAACCCGTAGTGTGAATGTCCTGGGACCTTGTGTGTTGAACACAGATCACAGAGGCTGTTCCCCTGACCTCCATGTAGGCGTAGCCTGCTGTAATGGGTTTTGTGTTTTCGGCAGACCTGACTAGTCCTGACGGAGAGAACGACTTTCGCCACCGGGTCGTCCCCTGAGAGCTGAGAATGTGACACGGAATTTCCCGTGGGAGATGAGAGCCGCCACTGAGTTTCAGGGAGACATCCCTGATCAAGGCGTAGCCTCATTTGGACCTCTCTCCTGGTACATTTCAGAGGCACTCATATGTCATGGAAGGCAAAAACTGTTCCAATGCCAAGAGATGCCACACAGAATAGGTGGATAAAGAATCTCTGCAATCAGCCCTGCTGATGATGCTAAAATGAGCTGTGAGGCGGAGTTACATCTACAGCACTAACAAACCTCTAGTGTTATAATATAAATGGGTGGATATTGAAATTATTTGTATTTCCCAAGACAATAAACACTTTTGTTTTAACCAGGAACATGTCTGTCAACCCCAAACATGGACAGCTGTATTTTTCAAATATTAACATTTGCGGGGCATTGCGTTGTGTGTGTTTAAACACTGTGGGCATGAAGTCACATATGTAAATTAGTGGCTTTGTGTGCATGATTGCAGGTTTTAGATTCATGTTTTTCTCAGAGGAGTTATTCACTCTCTCACAACGACATTTAAATTGAAAAGGGATCTATATGTAAAAAAGTGGATAAAACCCGGGCCATGTGTTTGAGTCGATGGGTTGCGCTTTAAGTGAGCGCACAGATGAATGTACTGGTCCAAATGACTCTTTTGGGAATCTTAAAGTGTCATGAGCACACACACACTAAAGGAAAACTGAGTAATGGTCCCATATACACCTTGTGTGGCCCCAAAGGATGCACCAACTTAATGCATTGCAGATCAGCAATTTAACTGAGCTTTAATTCTTAGGTCGAGGTGATAGGTTGGGTCCAACTGTAGGCAGCACCTAGGAGTCATCTGGTCCCGTCATACAGGTGTCAGGTTGGCTCCAATTGTAGGCAGCACCTAGGAGTCATCTGGTCCCGTCATACAGGTGTCAGGTTGGGTCCAACTCTCGGACAGGCGGACGAGACAAGGCCGTAATGGAGAATTGGACCGAGTCTGCTTCACAAACGCCTTCATATTGTCGGTCCTGTACACTCTTTAAGGGCCCCAGATGGGAATAGGGCTCCAGTTGAGATGCAATGCTGGCGAAGGCTATTGATCAGCAGACAGTCATCTGTTTCCCTGACAGGATTATTGCAGGCTACATTACCTCAACCAAATGACCAGGTCCAGGAAGTGGTCAATAATAGGAGCGGCTCTGCCTGGGATCCTCTGTTACATACATGCAGACTCACTTTATTACCCCTCATCAGAGCACTCACTGCTTCACCACACAGAACAGTCTCAAATCACAAGGTGACTGTGTTAAACATACTCCACAATGGAGTGGAGTACGCTGGAGCGGAGTACGCTGGAGCCGAGTACGCTGGAGCCGAGTACGCTGGAGCCGAATACGCTAATGGCAGTTTGTGTCATATTTCTAACAAGACGGCATGCTGGAAATGACTGACGGTTACATTTAACCCTAAAAGCGTTCACCAAGATACATGAATGCCTTTATCACACCCGTGTGGTTCACATTCTAACATTCTGAATCCAAGTTCGATGGTTTAAACGGTTTTATCATCGTAAATATGAAACTCCACAACTGTTCCTGACCACTTTAAGCAATCAGTGTCGAACGGACCCAAAATCCAGACGACGATATAAGAGTGAACGGATGAACGAGAAGAAGATGAAGATTTAGGACGGGCTTCAGAAATAGGGAGATGAAACGACGAAGAAACGATGAAGAGGAGAGCCGGCGATCCACATCAGTGTCCATGACAACGGGGATTTAGTGTCTAGGAAGGAACAGCCGGAGAAACCCCCCCCTCACATGATAAATGGAAAAGTTCACAAAGATTCAGTTCTAGCTGGAAATCAAGGAGGGGGAAAATTGGCAACAATATCTGGGAGGCAGAACCCCTGAGAAGATCCATTCATCATGAGGAGATAAAAGGTTAGATCCTGGGCAGCTAGCGACGCTTTAACACCGTGTCGTGGCTAGAAGCTCGGCACAGCGCCATACACTTCTGCAATATTAAACAATGAATTACAGACGTGTTTTGAGTTTATTTGTGAAGGGTACTTGCCCAAACCTTGAACTTGTATGTGACAATATCATACAGCTGTACTTTCACCAGCTATGGTTCATAGGGTTATAGTGTATAAGAACGCATTACAATAGATCTGCCTTAAATGGGAGATTTTACAGTAGATATTGTATATATGATAATTATCCTACACATTTCTATAACAACTATATAGTGATTAAACTGCAATTTATTTAAACAGTATTTATTCTAAACATCATAATATTTTGTCAGTGGCAACGACACACATTCGTGTCAAGTGATTGTTGAAGTTCAACTGACACTTCCTGCTCCATATTTCTCTGGTGCTTTTTCCCAGAGGAGGATGCAATGATTGGCTGATAGAGCTGTGAGTGAGTCAGATGGATGAGATGATTGGCTGATATAGTCAACCATTCAGTTCCTCAACGGCATAGCTCAGTGGCTGTGTATCTGTCTGTTTGCGTGCCTGTGGGCAGAACTTGGCCAGCTTTAAAACATGCATTGCGCTTCACAATAGGTAATTTTGCCAAGCTTAAAATAACATGTTTTGCCAAGCCAAAAATAACTCCTAAACTGCTACTGCAATATGAAGAATAAGCATGAAGACCACTTTCGAGACCAATAGTTTGGATGATTAGTGGATGGGCAAATAACAATGGATGACATCAGGAGCTCTGTGGGATAACTGCTGGGATGACATCAGGTGCTCTGTGGGATGACATCAGGGGCTCTGTGGGATGACATCAGGTGCTCTGTGGGATGACATCAGGGGCTCTGTGGGATGACATCAGGGGCTCTGTGGGATGACATCAGGGGCTCTGTGGGATGACATCAGGGGCTCTGTGGGATGACCGGGGGGATCATCCCTCTTTTAGATGTTGCTGCATCCTAATATTAAGATTCACATCAAGGTCTTTCTTTCATCTGACAGGTCAGTGATTGGGTAGTGGCATGGCTTCAAAGCACAGACAAATTGACTTAATTCTCCATGACACCCTATTCCCCATTTAGTGTGGTCAAAAGTAGTAATCGGTAGACAGGGTGCCATTTCAGACGCATGCTTGGCCTTGGCTCGTGGGGAAGCACGAGATAATGTCTGACTGAGATGGAGTTGTTTTCCTGGAACCACAGCGATTATAAGGTAATGGTAACGGTAAAGTGAAATGGGAAATGCACTTGGTTCATTTTAAATGCAAAACATGTGTGTGTGCCTGCGTGAGGGAGCACGTGTGTGTGTGTGTATGTGCATGTTTGGAACAATGTTCATCTTCATCATCTGTTATCGGCACCAGAGCAACATATTTGTAAAGTAGTGAACGGTAATTATCCCGATTAACGTTCTAATGTACCCACTAATGAGCCCATCAGGGTGCTTCTAGGATCGGAGCTGGAATCACACACCGGGTATTCAGTTTGCATGTCCCAAATGAGACTCCATGAAGTATTGTGGCACGGTGACTGAAGTATGGTGGCGCGGTGAATGAAGTATAGTGGCACGGTGATTGATGTATGGTGGCACGGTGAATGAAGTATGGTGGCACTGTGATTTAAATATGGTGGCACTGTGATTTAAGACATTTGTAGGGCTCTTTGGTCCACAGCATTCACTTCCTGTGAGAAACACGGCCCACGCTAGCTTCAGTGCTAATGTTAGCACCATGTCTTACTAATTCATTATCTAAGGACGCGTCGGTGCTGTGAGTTTGACTAGCAGTATACACGGCAGTAAATGATTCACAAAATCATTACCCCTCCCCCATGTCCCCAATGAAATAGTCTGAATGGAGCCGAATGGTGTTCGAGATGACATCAGGAAAGACTTTGTGACAGAAACCACCTTAAAGAATTTGGTGTGTACAGCTAAAAAAACTATTATTATTAGAAGGGATATAAGTGCTAAAGGCCCAGAGGAGAGTGTGATATAAGTGCTAAAGGCCCAGAGGAGAGTGTGATATAAGTGCTAAAGGCCCAGAGGAGAGTGTGATATAAGTGCTAAAGGCCCAGAGGAGAGTGTGATATAAGTGCTAAAGGCCCAGAGGAGAGTGTGATATAAGTGCTAAAGGACCAGAGGAGAGTGTGATATAAGTGCTAAAGGACCAGAGGAGAGTGTGATATAAGTGCTAAAGGCCCAGAGGAGAGTGTGATATAAGTGCTAAAGGCCCAGAGGAGAGTGTGATATAAGTGCTAAAGGCCCAGAGGAGAGTGTGATATAAGTGCTAAAGGCCCAGAGGAGAGTGTGATATAAGTGCTAAAGGCCCAGAGGAGATTGTGATATACGTGATAAAGAGGAGAGGGGGAGGAAGGTGACCGTCTCTGTTTGCAGCTCTTGTTTACTATAAATTAAAGGCACATTGCCAGATTTAATTGGGTTCATGATCTTCAGGTCAGAGTTTCAGGGACATGTTGTAAAGAAAAGCAGAGCAAACGTGGGGCAGATGTTTTTACCAACCATCCAAGCTATTATCAAGATTGAAAGTATAAAAGTGGCCACCTCACAGAGATGAAAATAAAGGCGCCGCTGAATAAATTACAGAGGTGGGGACTTGGGAAGCTTTTAATGGATTGTATTGATTTACAGGTGAAGTATCCTGTGGCTCAGTGCCAGAAGCTCCAGATGTGATTCACCTATTGGCATGTCGATCACCATAACATGTGTCATGGACAGAAGGCGCACCATAGAATTAGCCATTACAACACCAGGATGGACATTAACCTTCATTTCAGGGACTTTTCCTGAATCACTATAAATCACAAAAGACGATGGACTCAGCCTGTTCTGTCCTGAGATTAGAGTAATGATACGGTCATGTTATGATAATGATGTTGTTGTGTTATCACAGTATGTGTTATGTTATGATAATGATGTTGTTGTGTAATTACGTTAATTATTTGATTATGGGTTATTTGCGTAAATTACACATTTATGCAAGTTCTATTACAAATAGTTATATATATATTTCTTTGGAAGATAAAATATGATTATCCAACAATAACAAAGCATGTTAGTTGTCGGAGTTACACATGGCATAAGGTATCCTGTAACTATGGCAATATACAGGACCGAATGGGCTTCCTGATGACTCTGCCAAAGGAAGCTACTAGAGTATTAGTTACCGAAAGCATTGACAGGAACACAATAAAGTACAATACTGTATTACAGGCTCTTACAAAACGAGTGTCTGCAGTGATGAAAAAAACGGAAAGAATTGCTGAAAGTTGAACGCTGACAGGAAATATACATGACATTTGCTGACGCTTTGAAGTTTTCCCCGTCTTTTGTACCTCTTATTCTTCATGCTTAAAAACCATCTCCATATGAAACAGCCCCTTGCATGTAAAAGAAATACACATCTCTCTGTTCTAAACGGAATCCAACACGCAGATAACAAGTCTTCTCAATTTAAACGCACGGTCTGAAGAAGACGATAACTTTGATCATTGTAGGGGGGAAATGAAAGGCCAAATCAGGCAGTTAAAAGATGACCCCTCCCCCATGGCACCATCAGCCTCTATGTGTTCATATCTTCCTCCTTCCTCCTCTGTCTCTGATTGGCTCTCCTTTGAAATCTGGCGGCTGGACAGTCTGTGTGCCTGGGCACGGGGCCACAGCGAGCCAAGTCCCAGAGTCCTTTGGTGTGCGTCGTCTATCTTCTTCCCTCAGACGTCGGGACGCTGGACAGCCCACAGAGTTGACAGCGATTAGGTCGCTCCCCCGCTGGTGGCAGTCAGGATGAAGGGGTCCGATAACGTCCCCGTCTACGGCGCTTCTCCCAACATGGGGAGGGGTTGGTTTGGGGGACTCCCGGGTACACGGGACACTCCCGGTCTATTGAACCTTTTAAAGCCGGTCTGTTGGCGTATTCACGGCACGGGTAAAGACAGCATTGGAACCCCGCAGTGGCATCGGGAAATTCAAGCTGGAGAGCTGAGATGTAGCTGGTGGGAGTGAATAAATAAACGCAGAGATTGAGGTGGAGAGAGGGGGAATTATGGGATGGATTAGGAGCGGCTGTGGCTGACAGGGGCTTTGAGAGAGTTACTGCTAGAAAGTCCCCGGTTCTCTTCAGTGTTCAGGGAGGTGAGGGTGCTGGGGTCAGGACTCGGGGTACATTAAAGCTTTTGAGTCAGATCACTGACAGAAGTGGGCAGAGAATGAAGCCTTCAACTCAAAAGTAGAGCACTGAATATTCCCACATGTATGGTGTGTGTGTGTGGGTGCTGTTTTTGGGTGTTTACATGCATGTGTGCATAAGTGTGCTTTGTTTACTCCCTGGTTAAAAGTTAACTCATAGATCTGGTCATTAATAGGTTAACCCCCTGGTCATGAATGGGTGGAGTCATTGTCAATATGGGTGTTGTTGTCAGGCAGAGGAGAAAATAGTATTCAGGCAGCAATCCAGGAGATGAGGAGATTCTTTGATTATCTGTCTGGTCCCTCAGCCCTAGTCATGGGATTTTGTCTCTCTCTCTGTCTCTCTCTGTGTCTCTCTCTAAATTCAATTTCAATTCAATCTAAATGGTTTAATTGGCATGAGATTCATTTGTTAACATTGCCAATGCAAAGGGAAAATAAAAAGCTATGATAAATAACAATTTCAAATCTCTATCGTTGTGTCTCTCCTTCTCTGCTTGTCTCTCCTTATGCCTTGCGTCTGTGTCTATGGTTGTGGCTCTCCTTTGCTTGTCTTCCTTTATGTCTGTCCGTCTATATGTGTCCTACACATTCAGGCACACTTCTCATTGACACAGTGTTAAAGACTCATTAACACAACAACTGAACGAACAGTGGGGGGGGGCAGCACCAAATGATGGCTGCAGGCCGTTTCGGTTGCGTTCCCTGAGCTACATGGTAATCAGACGAGCAGCCCCGAGCTAAAAGTGCACAGTGTCTGTCAAACTGTGTTTGTGTGTTAGGTGTCTGGGGGACCGGTTGCAATGGATCAATGTTGAGAGCAAACGCACAACACACTCTGAAAGTAGAAAACCCCAGCAGGAGACTTCCTGGATACACGGCAGGCCTCTATGGCGTCTGGAGAAATGGTGCAGTATGGGTTTCAAACAAACTGTAAAACCAGGCTGGCAGGCTAGCTAAGCAACTCAGCTAACGTTGAGCTAAATGACCCGAACAATTGGTTGTTAAGTGAAAGACTGGTTTATGGAACAATAATGCCTCGTCTCAGAAGAGCATTTTCGTTGTGTTTAAAGGAAAACAGACAAACTCGCATCCACGACACCATGTAAAAGTGTTATTTTATAATGTGTAAGATTATTTACAAGTCTCAGCCAATGGAGCATGGTGAAACAAAAGAAGGGGAAGAAAGGTACTGAGCCTCTATTGAGCCTCGTGGTCTGTACCTGGAGTTAGCGTGTACATATGTCGAATACTAATGCAACCAGTATCAACTTTTAAAGAGCAAATTCAGGTCCTCATATGGTCAGCACGACCAACCGGATTGTGTTATTTATTCAAAAGAACTAGATGCAAAAGAAGACGATTAACCCATCCTAAACTGATGACTCAAAATTCCCTTTCAACCCCCCACCCGCACACACCTGCACCCACCCACACAATGATCTAGGTTTCCTGGCAGTTTTTCAGTGCATCGCTATTTGACACCTGGTGTTTACAGAGCATGTGACGTATCACATCTGATATCATAGGTCACCATAGGACAAATTCTACAAAGATCCTCAACTAAAAACGGAACATTTGCATTTCAAGTAAAAGCTTCCAAACAAACGTTTGTCTCCAGGCAACGTTGGAGAGGCACACCTGGCCCCAGTCAGGCCTCGGCAGGGGGGATAAAAGGGCCCCAAGCAGAGTGCCTCCAGGCAGGTACTGGTCAGATGTTTCGACTGACAGGTTACATGCTGTCCTTCCACCTGTTGTCTAGTAAGCGTTTGTCCACCCTCACAACAGATTTGTCTGTTGCACGTTAATCTCCTGGTTTTCATGGAGCTGGCGTGGTAAACAAATATGTTGTTGTCTTGACATTGACTTGTATCCATGGCGATGGACCCATGTACACAGGCGTAATGGGCACCTACCATTTGTTATCCTGGACAGACAGAATTCTGCTGGTAACGTCCACTGCTTTCCACCTCTCCTGGTTCTTCCTCCCGCTGACACTGACAGACGATTGGCATGGAGATGCGCTCTTTAATAGTTGGCAAGTCGACTACAACGTGACCTTCACGGACTCCTGCAGTAGAGCTAATGAATAATGCATGAATAATGCATGTATCTTAAAAGCAGCACGATGGTGGAGGTGTGAAGTGTCTGTGCGCATCTGCAACCTCATGGGGAAAGCAACAGACCTCCCATTAGATCACCAGAAGTCATGTGACTAGTCCTCCTCAGGGACTCAACCTCACACCAGAAGTCATGTGACTAGTCCTCGTCAGGGACTCAACCTCACACCAGAAGTCATGTGACTAGTCCTCATCAGGGACTAAACACCAGACACACAAACGTGTCACCTCAATCTCAGGTGGCCACGTTTAAAGCATCCAAAAGCAGGACATCAGGATGGTTTTGCTGGAGGATCATTTGTGACCGATCTCATGGATTGTCCCACGTAAATCAGAGGATGAAGCATTTTGTAACATCTGAATAAGGAGGTACGCCCCATTCCAGGCATATCCAGGTGAGTTTGACAGAACTCCGTTTGACCTGAGTTGATTTCGACAGCAGCACTCAGATATGTGTGATCTAGTACTGTTCTTTCCCAAAGTAGCGTGAGCTGGAACAAATTTCCACACTTCCTTCTGCTGAACACAACAACATCTGTATCTTCAGAGGATCATATAAAGGAGAAAACAAACACATATTTACATCCACTCCTCACCCTGTTTTGTAGCTGATGGAAGACGTTTATCACATGATGTTTTACTGAACAAATACACAGACAAAGCTTTGTAAGAACCCTGCTCTGCCCTGGTGAAGAGGCACAGGTAATGGGAGTGGGACCATCCCTAAAGCCCAGCGAACCAGACTATCTCAGCGACTTTCATTCACCTTGGAGCGCCGGTGTCCCGAGTCTCCGGGTCGACCAGTCTGTCGTCATGGCGACAGCGTGCCAGGACTCTGATGAATAGCAGCGGCACGTCTGTTGGAACAGCACATTCACCTCCGGTCTCACCTCAGGATGCAATCATGACACGTCTGGGAAGGTAACGTTACAAATTTGAAATGTGGGACGAGGATTATTGAATGGAAGCAAACATTAGCATCAGTGTTAGTTTTAAATGTGGACACAGCTAACAGGAAAAATAAGGTGCTGAACTCAGAAGGGGGCCTGGCTACAGCTCACTTCCTGTCTGGGAGTTGACCTCAGAGGGTGGCCTGGCTACAGCTCACTGCCTGTCTGGGAGTTGACCTCAGAGGGTGGCCTGGCTACAGCTCACTGCCTGTCTGGGAGTTGACCTCAGAGGGTGGCCTGGCTACAGCTCACTGCCTGTCTGGGAGTTGACCTCAGAGGGTGGCCTGGCTACAGCTCACTGCCTGTCTGGGAGTTGACCTCAGAGGGTGGCCTGGCTACAGCTCACTGCCTGTCTGGGAGTTGACCTCAGAGGGTGGCCTGGCTACAGCTCACTGCCTGTCTGGGAGTTGACCTCAGAGGGTGGCCTGGCTACAGCTCACTGCCTGTCTGGGAGTTGACCTCAGAGGGTGGCCTGGCTACAGCTCACTGCCTGTCTGGGAGTTGACCTCAGAGGGTGGCCTGGCTACAGCTCACTGCCTGTCTGGGAGTTGACCTCAGAGGGTGGCCTGGCTACAGCTCACTGCCTGTCTGGGAGTTGACCTCAGACGGTGGCCTGGCTACAGCTCACTGCCTGTCTGGGAACACGCACTGAGAAACTCATCTATAACTGCCATCCACCAAGGCTCCACCATATATGCCTCCCTCCTCTCCTCCATATGATCTTCCCCAACCCAGCCCACATCCACGGGGGACAGAGATCCCAGCCCCTCCCATACATATGGCTGAAGGATGTTTATAGCCCCCCTCTAAGGACTCAACTTCTCCTAAATCATGGCTCAGTGTCTATGATGGCTATATATTGGAGTGCTGGACATCTCTCCTTCATAAGTCATTTTCCCCAGTGCCTCCTATCGTTTCCTCCTCTTGGGGCGGAGGCAGGGGAGAAGAAGGACTGATGAAGAGGACAGTGGGAGACATGACAGAGTGAGAGATATCCATTGGTTATCAGCATTTGTCATCCTATTCTCTGGTAAGACGGGTAATAGATACTAGCACATTCCGATGATTTCATCTATAACAAGCCAAATAGGTCTTCCAGCTGTTGTTTCTCTCTCCTCATCTGTCCCTGTCTTCATCTGTCGTTTGTTCTTTGTCCTTCTCTTTTTCTTTCTCTGTCGTCTTTGTCTGTCATCTGTTATTCTCTTCCTCTGTCCATCTTTTTATCTGTCCACTTATTATCTGTCCTTTCCCTATGTCCATCTCTTTATTTGTCCTTCTACCTCTGTCCCGGTCTCTATTAGTCTCTCACCATCATAACTCTCTCAAAATCAGTTCAGTATCAATTCACTTTAGAGGGATTCCTGGGAAACATATTGAATACATTCACATTTATTCTATCATTTTGTCTCCCTCATATTTCTCTCTATTCTTCATTGAATCGGTTATTCTCCGGTCTCTTAATTTACAGACATTTGAGTACTCAGCTATCCACGTTTGGAGAAACACAAATTACGGTTTATCAGTCTGGATAATGTTGCATTACTTTTTGCTTTCGTCCTTGTGTGTTAAATCAACATTATCAGTAACCAATGTGCATGCCAGTAAATAAAGGCTGTTTGTGTAGGTAGTAGAAATAAAGACAGAAATATTCCTGGAGGAGGATGTAGCCCACATTAACAACCTAGATAAAACTACACTTGAGTGCATACCAAGAGACTCAACAGAGGAACGCTAGAAGTTAACGTCTTTCTCTTTTCTCGTTCGTTTGTCTTCCTGTCTAAAGCAGACATTCATGTTTACACCTTTACAAGCATGGTTCTCTTCACATGATGTGTGCGTGTGTGTGAGCGTGTGTGTGGGCGGGTGTGTTGTATAAGTAACAATACATGACAGTCTCATCACAACATACAGATAGATATCTCAGACATTTTGTAGGCAAGTTGGGGGGAAATAAATGCAGGAGCTTAACTTGAATAATTAACCAGGCTTTATATGATTGACACATCACAACTAGCTGTGGTTGTGAATCCACAGGCTGTATGAGCAGTGACCCTATAGCAAGGATTTAACATCTGCTGGCTGATTTGCACGTCACACAACGGTTCAGAAAGAAATTAACATTGAGCCTGATTAGGAGGGGATGTGGCAGAGCTTATAAGATGCCTGACATCATTTCATTATGTTCTTATTTCCATGCTCTGAAACAACACAGGACACGCCTACCTTCAAATGGCCTGTCTGAAGCGTGTGTGAATCACAGAGTAAACACACTGTTTATCTCAAGTGGGAATTGGTTTGCAGCCGGAACATTTCAGTCCTGACAATCGGACAATCACATGCTCCCTATGATTAGCTCTCAAGTATGTTTGTGTTTGAGTGTTGTAAGACGAAGTTTATCCATTGGTTTCCCTTAAGACGAAGTTTATCCATTGGTTTCCCTTAAGACGAAGTTTATCCATTGGTTTCCCTTAAGACGAAGTTTATCCATTGGTTTTCCCTAAGGGAGATGTCAAAAATCCAGGCCAAGATATTATCTCCTCAACCTAGGACATCCGTGGGCAAAGACAGAGTCAGTCAGCTGGTATGCAGTCAGCAGGTATGCAGTCAGCAGGTATGCAGAGTGCAGAAGCACCATTCAGTGTTCCACCTTGTGATTCCTCCTTCACCCAGCGCATAAATGTTCCTGTTTAATGTTGGCTGCAGCCTCATCGTCGTAGCACTTTATCGGCCTCTAAAACTGTCACACTAACACACGGCGAAAGACAGATGAGAGATCAGGATGAGGGATATGGACTGTGTCAGACTTGATACCAGCATATAAAGACAGAGCGATGCCTCGAAGGCTGTGTGGAGGGAGATTATACCAGCCCAAAGCACCACATAGAAGTGGTCATACAAGACATCCTACAATATCACCTGCATCTATAAAATGAAAAGAACACGTTCAAGTTCAACTTATAGTCATCTGTGTTTATAACTTCGATAGTCATCAGTGTGGAAATTTTAATTACTATATTAAATTAAGTTTGCAATTGTGTTTTTATATCAATTTTATAATAATAACAGTTTGTTTCCTGTGACCTGGTCAATGAGTAAGGAATTAACAGAGCCTAGGGCTGTACATTGATCTGTTGAAGAGATCTTAGCTAAACCTGAGAATGACCAGGTATCTGTTCTTTGTTGATTACGTAGGTGACCACATTTCGATTGTCCCATGCGCAAGTATAAAAACGAAACGGACCTCGATAGAACTTCAAACTCAATTTAGACCAATATTTTTCTTTCACAGCATCTACGGCGCAGACATCACTGAAAACCACTTACAATTTTCAGGGTAAATATTTTTTCATAAAAACTGTTTATTTAGGTTTGAAATGTATAAACACCGTCCAGCATAAGCAAAGACCAACGACATTATCTTGAATGAAAGGGCAAACCCATAAGATTCAATAGAGCATAATCTCATAATCTTTTCCCCATCCATAAATCTTTATCTGAACCAATAAAACGCGAGTATCCAGGTGCTTCCAGGTCAATTTGGCCACAGCGCGCTCACTGATGTGTTGTCGAGGAAACCACTATTGTGGTGTGATGTCAGGTGACACAGGCAGACGTAGATGTCCCTGTTTCAGATTGCTCCTGCAGGCCTGTAGCTGTGTGGGAGACCCTTTGTGTCTCTCTTTCTGATTCTCTGCTCCCACTCTCTCCTACATTATTTTCCCCTATCTCCACTCTCCACCCCTCTCCCCCATTGTCCTCCCCTCTCCACCGGTCTCTCCCACTTGCTTCCTCTCTCCATGACTCACCCCCCCAAAACTCTTTCTCTGATGATCTGGCCAGAAACCAAATGAGTTTTGCTTTTCATAAACATGGGTTAATTTCATCTACACATCATGGTTAAATAACACGGAATGCAAATGTTAAATACGGCGTGTTTATTATCAGCCGTGTTTATGATTACACGTAATTAGCATCACTTGGATTAACTACATTCAGAGGTGTGAAAATTAAAACGACTGTCAGAAAGATGCATGTGATCCTAAGTGAATTGTCTGGTTAGCGAGTGAATCTTCCTCCCAGACGACTCGGGACAGACGCAGACTGATGTTCTATTCATTCTACTGACAGCAGATAAAGATCATATTCACATGACACATCACAGTGGCTCATCTGAGATGACAGCTGGCACAGCCTCCATGCAGAAGCACCTCCTCACACACACACACACACACACACACACACACACACACACACACACACACACACACACACACACACACACACACACACACACACACACACACACACACACACACACACACACACACACACACACACACACACACACACACACACACACACACACACACACACACACACACACACACACACACACACACACACACACACACACACACTCTCTCACACACTCTCACACACTCTCTCACACACTCACAAATATGGGAATTCCAAATGTGTTATGTATTATTATTATTACTTTAATGACATGATTAGTGAACAACAGTGACATTAAATGAGTATGATTCTGGAGAGTTTTTCCCAGGGTCCCCCACCCTGGGCAAAACCCCAGATTTTATTGCAGCCCATACAGAGCCTTAATCTCTAAACAGTGCACTAGCTTTGAACATTGCCTATTCGATTCCAGTAAAGTGTGACACAGACAGGGAACGTTAGTCACACTAAATGGTTTAGACTCCCAGCACGGTCCTTCACTATACAGGATGATGGAGCACACGAAACCCCTGTGGTGGTACGCTCACTCCCCTCTCATTAATCCTCCTGGGTCCTCCTCCACCCAGAAACGTTCTCCACTACGAACCATTCTCCACCCAGAACCCGGTGTCCGCTTGTCAGCCAAGACCGTGGAGGCCATCACACACGGAACAAAAACAAATCCAACGACCAAAATCCATGGAGGAGCCTCCGTCTCCAGGCTCTGAGTGTAGATGGTTACCTCCTTTAGCCATCACTACATCATCGTTACCACTGTGAGACCGAAAACAGCCAACACAGTTTGACTGGACTCAGCAAGGGAATCATAGATCTTCCTTCATCCTTTAGATAGTACCTACATTAGTTAGTTACAACATAGATTAGTCACCATCAATATCTCCGAAACCACTTGCCCAAATTTAATTAAACTTGGATAAATGATGCTTCTGGCACTTTACCAAATGACATTGATGTCCCCAGTGGAAATGTGTTGGTGAAGTGTGATTTCTCAATTAGCACGGAGGGAGGGCGCTGTGTCATTTGTGGAGGACAACATGTTTTTCTAACTGATTAGACGACCAATGGTTTTACGGCGAGGAAACACAAGACGCTGAGGGAAGTCTACAGGCGTTACGCGGCTTGAAACTGGTTCAGCGAGAAAAAAATAGGTGCTCAAGGTATTTTTCTCAACTTTGTCCAAAGTTGGAGAGAAAATGAATCTTTCAATTTCTTCTCCAGAGAGAACAAAAAAAAACAGGCACTTGGCCAAGAAGACGTTCATGTAGAGATCAGTTTGAACAGCTTGCCTTGAGGACTAATGAAGTGTCTTCAAGGACTATTACCTAGCCCAATTAAAATATAAAGCAATATGTTGTTTTCGGAGGAGATATCAGCTGGTCTTATATTAACTCTTATAAATTCCCCATTTGTGCTCACACTCAGTGGCTTCTAACTGGCACCAACATAATACGCTACATATATGGCTGAATGCACAATGTCTCGTACATATTGTCTAATCCTGGATTAAACATATGTGGTTAAATACTCAATGAGACATTAAACAACGTTGTCAGCCTTTGAGTCTTCAATAACTGCCAAGTCAGATCCGCAAAAGCGTGCTGCAATGTGCACAAAAGCTCTACGTACTTTAAACGTCCGCGCGGAACTTTCTCCTTTCTATTGAAGCCAAACGTACCCCTCCGCTGTCAGCCAGCTAGAACCCCGCTGCTACGACTAATAACAGGATGTGGATATACAACATTTGATTTTATTGAACGACGGTGTAGAAACGGGGCTGGAGCTAAGCAATGAGCATCACAGGCGGTGGTGGAGGTGCGGGCTGGGGGAAGCCACGGGTGGAGATAATTAGTATCCACAGGACAGGCCAGAGGATTACACACCCGAGCACTGTCACTGCAGGAGAACACACAACACACACACATGTCCACACAACTCATAGATTTCTATAAATGCACAGACAGCAACGATAAGGCAAGTGGCAATTTTAAAAATGCCTCATATACGAGGCCTGTCGGGAATGGATGGATTTTCCCACATCTACCGGGAAGTATTAGGAATAAACATGAACAATAACAATGTCTATAATTATATTGCTGATGTGTAATGTGTCAGACATTCTGTGTGAAAATATAGTGGACCAGCAGTCCGGAATCAATCTCTTGTAAAGACTGGCGTCCGTGGTAATAAAGTCCTCTCAGCTTCAGCATGTGAGCAAAAACAGTGTTAGCATGTCACCAATCAATCCCTGGTGTCTCTATGAAACGTTTGTCCGTTTACGTATGTTTTATTTGTCAGAACTGTAGCCGCTACCCCGCTGACTCACATACGTTTGGTAGTCCCTTGTCGTATTTTCCTCAGACACTCGGAAAATGTAAATGTCTCCATTTTTTTCGGCCGGTGACTGCAGGGCGACAGTTGATCAAAACCAGCATCTGGTCAGCTTGTCTGAATGCGTTAGGGACTCGCGGCACATCATACATTTTGGCGGCGTGTTAAGAGGCCGTTAAAATATGGCAGAGTGTGGGGTTTGAGAAAGTGGAACTCCACCTCACTCATCTATTCCTTCCCATGTCTGGAGAAATCCTCCACATTCCAGCACACATTTCCACTGAGCATAATATCTGAAACGGACAATATTTCCCCCGCTGTCATTTTTCGCCCCAATTTGTGGCGGTAAAATATTTCACACCTACAGCTGCGGGGCAGTCATTTCCAATTCTAAATCTTCACTTCCAAGGGCACTTATGTGATGGGGAATAACTTAACACCGGTGAGTTCCTTTAATTGGCAAAATGGTTAACGACGAGACACGAGCACGTGCGCCAGCAAGCAGATGTACAGAGGGGACCTGTCAGATCACACCTCACCAGAGCACCTAAATCAGGGCCCCACATGGTGGTTTGCCGCCAGTGCACATGACAGTGACATACTTGGCACCTCACACACATCACCCACGGCACCGCACACACATCACCCATGGCACCGCACACACATCACCCATGGCACCGCACACACATCACCCACGGCACCGCACACACATCACCCACGGCACCGCACACACATCACCCATGGCACCGCACCTAGGAGAAAACACTTGGGCAGTCGCCATACTAGTCTCCACGTTACAACAAGTAAGTCTGTTACAGAATGCCTAGGTCAATGATTTTACACCAGGCCAGAGAGAGACATCAATCCATTGGTTATGTGGAGTCTGTGTACCTGTCCTGTTTCCAACATAGCCAGCTAAGGCCTGTGGGTAGCCAACACCAGAGGCACTCAATCAGTCACTGTGACACCTGGCGGAACCGAGGGAGGCAGGGATGGAGAGATGTAGAGGATTGCAGTGTATCGAGAAAGGTAAGCCAGCCAGGGGGAGGGGCAACAGGGGAGACATAGAAAGGAAGAATGAAAGTAGGTTAATGGACAAATAACATCAGGAACTTAAAGATATTGCAGTCTGCTCAGCTTTACATTGGACTTTTCTTTATATTCCACAGCGGATAGAGGCACCGACTGAATTCTTATTTCTTCATTTTATTTTGTTAGAACTTGTTTTACAGTATTAAAATATATTTTGTTGAAACAAAATTCATAAGAATTCCAATGTTAGAATTCTGTTAAAAATTAAGCCATGTTATTGAGTCCATTTGACAATAAAAGACTTTGACAAAAAAGAATGTCTAGTAAGTAAAAGTATATTATTAGTATATTAAGAATACATCCATTAGGTATTTGCTCGTCACCTGCTTAACAGCATCCCTATTGTGAAGCATAGTGGCGGGAGTGCCATGCTATGAGAATACTTCCCAAAATCAGAAATTGAGAAACTCCTTGAGAGAAATCTGATCAGAGAACACAGCAGAACTTCAGACTGGGTTGAAGAATTGTCTTTCAGTACACCACAATGCTGAAGTGGCTTTAGAACAAGTGAAGTGGGAACATCCTTGAGCTCCCCAACCAAAACCTGGACTTGAACCCATTTAAAATCTGTGGGGAGAGCTGAAGACAGTTCCCAGAGACTCCCCATCCAATCTGACAAAACATAAGAGGGTCTGTGTGCAAAGCTGTTAGAGGCACACTCAAAGACTCAATGCTGTGATATCTGCCAAAATCACTTTGACAATGTATTGAAATATTTTTTTATAACTTCAAAATTATTATAAATTATTCTGATGGCACATACGATCTGTTATTACCATATTAACCGACAGAAACAGGCAAATAGAGCAGCGTTGACATTTTATGCAAATATCTAGATAAAAAGATAAAAAGTGAATTTAAGGAACTTAAGATAAAACAACCTGTAACAACAAATGTCAGAATTGTTTTAACAGCATAAATGGGCTCCAAGCTAGCAGGAGCTCACTTGTGGCTTGATGCCAACCCTTGGATTTGTGTTTGGTGACAGGGTCACAGCTGGACACCAACTAAACAATATGTATAACTTTTAACCAGATGACATGTTACATTAAATTATTGTTAATGAGTTACCACATATTATTGCGGTGTAGTAGGCATATTTCAGAGGAGGCCTGTGACTTTGCCCAAACGTCAGTAAGAATCTTCCCTGATTTCTGAAGCATCTTCAACATCACTGGTGGAGCCTCCTACCTCCAACCTGGCCAAACGGCAACGAGAGGGTTGTAAATCACAGAGGATTTGTATCCACTTTCCATACTAGCCAGATCAAACCTAATTGGTTAAATGCATTACGTTGACTAATCTGCTTCTATAATAAGCAGCAGCAGGACTTTTTTTGTTCTTGTTGATCTTAACAAATGAGAAGAGAAATAAGAGTGGACTCCCATTCCGCCACTCCTCCTCCTGATAAAGGCTTTTAGTGGGAGAACAAAATGTATTTATTAATAAAACAATCAAGGTATTTTTGTTAGTTTGTGGTAATAACCATCCATCTGTTGGTAGAAGTGGCCCGGCAGTATTTACTGGATGAAGTCATAATGTTTTGATTTAAGAGTCCCTGGATTTACAACAGACGAGATCCCCCCACTTCAAAATACTATCCAGCTGAATAACATAAAAACAGAGCTGGAACAGCCCAGTAGAATATTGTGCATATGTTTGTAGAAGGATGCTTGTTAGTCTTCTGCAACAGGGAGAACTGAAATTAAAATCCAACTGGGGGTACGGCCAGCAGAAAGCTCCACACCTCCATGAAGCCTCCATAGCACCCATCTCCCTGGCAACCATTCCGACCTGAAGCCCCATGACACCCATCTCCCTGGCAACCATCCCACCCAGAACCCCTATGACACCCATCTCCATGGCAACAATCCCACCCTGAACCCCTATGACACCCATCTCCCTGGCAAGCATCCCGCCCTGAACCCCTATGACACCCATCTCCCTGGCAACCATCCCGCCCTGAACCCCCATAACACCCAGTCTGACATCTTACCTGTCACCCAGATCATATCAATTCCCTGTTATACCTACAAGTTGAACAGAGTGGCATTAAGGCACCGACAGGATGGTAGCTAGAATGGACGACTATGGCACTGAACTGGCCAGAACTCCCTTCTGAACCTGAGTTATCATAACAGTACATCCAGATTGGTGTTTTGATACTGAACGGTAATCTCAAGCCTGACTAACTCCTAAATCCCATTAAAACAAAAGAAAAGTTCAATGCTCCTTAACATGGAGATAAAGTGAGTGAAAGTGAAACCTCTTAAGGGCACCCAGGCTACTGTTCACCCCCTCTATCCACCTTTAAATAGACTGAAGAGAGCTAGTAGTGACGGATCCTTAAGTAAAAGTAGTTCGGCGACATATCACTTCTCCACTTAAAACGGCTAGGAAATCATTCACCTATGAGATAATAAGCTACACAGCGTACTCTCACACCCAAACGCACACAGAATTACCCTTGTGTTTGCCTCAGATGAAAACACATATTCACGCGGCGACTGTGATGACTGGCTTGGCTTGTTAACTCCAGGTTTCAGAGTGTCACACAGTAGGAAGATGTCTCCCTTAGCAGCTGTACTGGGTAAGAGAAAGGGGATCTGGAAGAGCACATTTGGCTTTAAAGCTCCATTAGTATGACGTACAGCCAGTGCAGAGCCAGCATCAACACGCCGCAGAGCGAGTGACTCCCAGAGAGCAGGACCAGACTGTGGGAAGACTGGCTTAGTCAGGGTTTTACAACGCTCACCCCTAACTGGGACCTGTCTCACTGGTGGCTTGGACACACTCCAACTGCCAAACAATGACATTAATCCAATTTTCCCCCCCATCTCTTCCCTCTTTCTTCTGCTTGTTCCTCCTCTTTCCTCTTCCATCCACTACTCCTTCTCCTTCCTTCTCACCCAGACTCCTCATTTCTCCTTATTGTCGACATCGGGACCCTAGTGTACAAGCTTTGTTTACTTCATGTTTTGTCTTCATGTTTTGGAGGGAAACACCAGCTGTGTCTGCCGTCTGCCGGCCATCTTGAATCATCAGCCCCTCCACATTGTCAAGCGCGGCTCTGGACTCCAGCTGGCCCACAGACAGTCCTGCCAGAACGGGTGTCATGAGCAAAGATCTCGGTAATGACCGCGAGACACCAATAGTACCACATCATTATAAATTATCTTGGTAGAACATAGAACACAGATCCGTAGAACAGTGGTCTAACGCCGCTTATCTGAACTGTTCTCATATTTAGAAGTGTCACCAAAAATGATCAGCGGCCAAATGTATTGTTAATTAGCGAAAGTAGTGCATAATTTGAAAGTAGTGCTCATTAGGCATAATTTGAATAACTCTTATTTGTGACACTCAGGGCATTATAATATGTTTCCTATATCATTATGTGCTTGTTTGTAGATGTTCACATGTCAGTAACTAGGGTAAATACATTATCTGGTGTAAATACTCTACTTTATCGGTACATTCTGTTCATTGTGACTAACACGACATAAGAGTGAAAATGAAAATACACCCATCAGTGTCTGAATACTAATTAAGCTTGGTTTTCTTAGAACGGGCTGGGTTTGACCTTGAAAGGTCAGTGGGATTAATGTAATCTGTCTCTGGGTGCCAAGTCAATACACAGCAAATGGACCAGGTGTACCAGGTGGACCAGGTGAACTACCAGGTATAAATCCCATGCAGTCATCATGATAACATATGGCCTAGGAAACCCAGATTACCTGGGGCAATATCTGGGAAAGAACCTAGAGCCCACTGTACTGTAAATCTCTGGTGGATTACACAGTTTCGGTAATGGGCTTGGTAAGATCACACACACACACACACACAAACAAACAAACAGAAAGACAGAGTCCCACGATTAGAACTAATGTTCCATGGTCTATTGATGATCTATTTTGTTTCTGTAGTGTTTTCCAATATATTCCACTTTGTTGTTCCTGTAATTGCTCCATTAAAAACATTGACTGCGTCCAATTTCCAGCCCCAGCGGGTGCCGAGCTGTGATGGAAAGACAGAGGGAGCTCTGCAGGGCAGCTCCAGACTGCATTCTAGGTAGTGTAATTAAAAGGCACATGGGGACTACAGTGCCAAACAGGGCCATAGTGGTACTCGTTTTCAGGCCGGGAGTTGCACCAGCCTATTTAGGGTGGAGGGGGTTAGGTGGACATGGCAGTCACAACATCACTGCCATCACTAATCTGAGATGATATTATAAATAAATAAATCATGACCCTTTTCAATAATGTACATAATAGCATTAACAAATAGCGTTGGAAACACAGGTACCGGAAGACCATTATTAAACTTAAACAAACAGGGCATAAACAAATAACAGCATATCTCGCTGGTAGCTCACGGTCGTGCGTTCGGGTTCTCATCATGACGCCAGATTCCCTATAAACATTCCGGCTGCCTCGAGTTTGTCCAGATTGGGAGCATGTGTACTACTGCGGGGCTAGTTCTCCCTGCTCCCCCTGGAGAGTTCCAGAGCCTCCCTGTGCACACCCGACACGCTCTCTCACGCAGACCTTTACAATAGCGTTCCATCAAGATGATCGCTCTCCGTGGTGCTGAATCTCATGCGCAGCGTAAACTCGTCTGGCCCAGGAGGCGAGACGCTGATGGGCCGAGCACTCAGCAATATATTCCTATGAAAATATTTTAAGATTGTTCTGAATACTTTATGCACTTCATACATACATATATAGGCTCTAATGTTTAGGGACACGCCGACGTAGGGTAATTAGAGTTCAGCGGGCTGTGGATGGGACCTTCAAATCCACTTGGCCTTTGAATTGCTCTGTGCCTTGAAGCAGTTAATGTGAAGCCTGTTTCTCTCGATCATCAGCCTCTGATGTGAGGGACAGATATCGAACAAGACATCAACCCAGAAAAGTCTGAACCCTAACACACACTCATAGAAAAGTACTGCTAATGCTGCCTGTGTGCTCCTACTGTCCGCAATATTGTGTGACAGTGACGGATGACATTTTGAGATTTATTGCGTCTGACCTATTCAAGTCTGCAGCTTTTTTTCCCGCTGCATTCCCGTATGCCAAAACACCTGCTGTTTGTGCCGTGGCACTGTCTCCTCCGCTTACCTGACTGAGTCGGTTAAGCTGAAGCACCAGGCAGCCCCCCCAGCTGGTACCCCGATTCTAATGTGGTCGCCATGGACACAGAGGGATGGAGATATTGATGTAATGAAATATGTACTGGTTGGTAATTAGTATAATGAAAAGGCACAGGTGGGTGTAACCATGGGTTGGTGGTGGAGGGTTGAATCTGAAGACCAGCAGAGTGGAAGTTCAGACGAGCCAAATAGAAAACTGAACAGAAAAATGAACAGACTGTTAACGCTGTAAAGAACGGGGAAGAAGAGCCACCATCAACAAAGTTAAAAAAGGTAGATAAAAACATACTTTTGCATACTTTAATTTTCAAAACTCTGAAGAAAGAAAGCAGAAAAAACAACTCTTGATGTTGTACTTTCTGTTGGATTTAGCCCATCCATTATTAATGAAATACAACTGATTCAGCAGGAATTCTGCGGTGCTCCCGATTTCTGACCTGTGAGCACAGCGTCTTGGCAGATATTTGCTGTTCCATCTCATCTTCATTCTCCCCTCTTGATCTGTGCTGTGACCCTGTTATCTATTTGCTGGCTGAACGAGATACATCCGACTAATCCTACACCCACCTCAGAGAAGTATTTACCACTAATTGATCACCTCTGCTCTCTGTGTTTATATCCATTATTCAAATCCCAACTGCCACATTTCAAACGAGCCCTCACACAGACCACCGCAATTGTTATTGTATGAATTTGTAGAAACTACTTCTACTGGCTGACTTCTCGTTCGCCTACACACTTTGAAAAGAAGAAGAAAACATGTTTGTTTCTCTGTGAAGCACATGGTCTCTGTCAGCCCGGAAGGCACAGACCAGAGGAGGACTCTAATCAAGCCCGGAGGGATATGGTACGATTTGCTGACGGTACATCAGTCCCTACACGGAGTCTGTGCGCTCTTATTTCTATCCGATTCCTCCACGGACAGATACGCACAAAGGTTCCAGTGTAACATGTTCTACCGTGCAGGTTTTATGTTTCTGGTTGTTTTTATGAATAACGCCAATGTTTTCTATCGCCATCCAGATAAATGTTTATAATAACTATGGTTACTGTCTGCCTAACCTATAAATACACAGGTATTACAAAAAGATCAAATGGATTCATCGTAGCATGAATACAGTAAATTAGAGTGAATGGAAAGGGTTTATTTTAATAGGAAAATAACTAACAAGCTTATCACTATTCTTTGTGTTTGATTTACATTTGTCATGGGACCGTCACCCATTCTCTCATTCAATTGGCTTTATAATGAGATCAAAATGAACACATCTGAATGTGTTGTAAATGAAATTAGTCTTCTATTCCTCAACCAGCCCCTCCTGGGAGAGTGAACGTCGGAGGAGAAGGAGGAGGAGAGGGAGGAGAGGAAGAAGGAGTACGGCATTGGAGGGAAATCAGCTGCTTTGTAACGCAAGCTGATTACATCTCCTCCTAAAATGTCAAGTGCATTTCCATTTAAAGTGCTTGCTTAAACAGCCATGAAGAGCGGGACCAGCCCAGGCTTCACATCAGGGCAGGGCTGAAAAGGAGAATGAAGAGGGATGGGAGGGGGACGCTGGGCTGAGGGGGCTGAGGAGGGAGGAGGAAAGGAGAATGAAGAGGGGATGAGGAGGGGGACACTGGGCTGAAGAGGAGGATGGAGAGGAGGGGGACAGAGGATGGATGGAGGATGGAGAGGGAGGGGGACGCTGGGCTGAGGGAGGAAGAGGAGGATGAGGAGGGGGACACTGGGCTGAGGGAGGAAGAGGAGGATGAGGAGGGGGACACTGGGCTGAGGGAGGAAGAGGAGGATGGAGAGGGAGGATGGGGACACTGGGCTGAGGGGGAGGAAGAGGAGGATGGAGAGGGAGGGGGACACTGGGCTGAGGGAGGAGGGAAGAGGAGGATGAGGAGGGGGACACTGGGCTGAGGGAGGAAGAGGAGGATGGAGAGGGAGGGGGACACTGGGCTGAGGGAGGAAGAGGAGGATGGAGAGGGAGGGGGACACTGGGCTGAGGGAGGAAGAGGAGGATGAGGAGGGGGACGCTGGGCTGAGGGAGGAAGAGGAGAATGGAGAGGGAGGGGGACACTGGGCTGAGGGAGGAAGAGGAGAATGGAGAGGGAGGGGGACACTGGGCTGAGGGAGGAAGAGGAGGATGAGGAGGGGGACACTGGGCTGAGGGAGGAAGAGGAGGATGAGGAGCGGGACACTGGGCTAAGTCATGTATTATGTCTATAGATAGATAGTTCCTGAAAAGTAGATGGTTGGCCAAACAACAAGCCAGAAATACACATATAATCAAGGGTAATTGCTACCTTTTATTCACCCTGGATGAGACTTTAAATAATTTAAACTCAAGTTCTAAGAAAGTGATTGAGTGCCCTTCTGGCTATTAACTCCCTCTAGTGGATGCAAACAACAGTGTGTAGTGAACATCTGAAAATACCCCTGGACCATACCACTAATTGGTATGGTCCACATTTGGGGAGGCAACCAGATCCTCGTTTCTAACCAACATAAAAACACTGGGCTGCTCATTATGTGTCTCCCATTCACTGTCTACAGCAGCGATACTATTTGCATAAAATGATCAAAATCATCCAATTAAGAAACACTAGTTGATAAAATGGAGAAGTACAAAAATCAGTCAGCCAAACCTTGGCCTCAGTTCCACCTGCTCTGTCTGCTTACGGCATTACAATAAAAGAGAGTTCAATGGGAAGCCCACAGCTGACCACATTGTTTCTGAGTCAGCACAGGTTAACCCAGTCATCGATTAAAGGGCACCACAACAGCTTAAATCTGTCTAGATCTTCTTTGGTGTGCATGTGTGTTCTTCATCTAGGGGAATGTCTAAATTTAGAGCAGGGTTTAGAAAAACACAAAAAAATGTCCCATCTTTTCGTTTGTCTAGTAAATCAAGTAGAACATTTTTACACTTTGGACTCACAGCAGATCTTCCTTAAATGTTTAAATGGTGTAATTAGATAGTTCTTGTGTATTTTATAGACCCCTCTCCATAACATTTTGCCTCCGGAGAAAATGCTTACGCATAACAAGTTTGTTATCTGTGATTTTAAACCAATGCAATTAAACTGAGAGACACGCGTTACACAAATAAACAGTCTTAATTCATACCAGTTATGTTTTTCTAGATACATTTGAGAGGATTTTGAAAGACTAGCTAGTCTTCAAACAATAATCTGTAAAAACTTTAAAAAACTATTTTTTCCTACAAAATGCAAACAAATATAATTTGTTCCATGGTTTAAATCACAGATGTCCACTGTCATGCCCATGGGACATGTAATCCAGTTAGTTCTGTGTGTTTGTGAAATAACTTTACATTTTTAAAGTTTCCATCTGGCGTTTTTGTCAATATAAGGCATTGATGCTTTGCACAGCACATGGATTGTTTAACCTCTTGAGGATCAAAAATCTCAATATAAATGCTTGTAACCTCCTCTCTGAACAAGCTAGAGACTTAGACTTGGTCACATTTGAAAAAAGGCTAAATGAACGTTGGAAGAGATAACACAGCAAAGCTGGCAAAAGAAAACACAGGAAAAGGAAAAACTTTTTTTTTATGCAACATGTGTGAAAGGGAAAACCATACTGTAACATCAATATAGGGAGCTTCTAATATGATCAACTAGATGTCAGCAAAGTCTTGCAAAATGCCATTTGCATGAAAATTCAGCAAGAAATTGACAAATGATGTAGAGGACACAGAGATTGTCTCCGAATCTACCCAAAAGTGGACACTTTGGATAAATCATTATCTGTCAAGTATATAAAGTGTGTGTGTCTTCGTTAATATCAACTAGACAAGCATAAGCTTTGGACATCATATATGAGCTACAAACAAGAAATATACACACTTAGCTTTGTCGACTTCTACCACAGCCAGCCGGTGACATCTCATGGATGATGAGTGTGTAGAGATACTAGACATAAGGAGAACATAGGAATAATACAGCACAATGTTAGCATTACCTCAGATCACTCCTCCCCTGGTCAAAATATAAGTGTCTTCAGTAATTTATCAATATATTGTTATTATCTCAATTATTTTTCCTAAATAAATTATTTATATCAATTTATATTATCTATCTATATCTACCACAAATTATCATGTTATCCATATGCAAACATTTGAACAGCAATGCTGTTATCACCAAATGATATTAGCATAGCTAGCGACATTCCCCATAGATAGCTGCTACACAATGCTATTATATGCTGGAATACTAGCGACAATAACTGTTGTCACTTACCGCGACAAACTTTTTCAAAGTCATGGATATCTTCGAGATATATATTCCAACTTCATGTACTTGTTTTCCCAAGTTGATTTTCGACTTATAGTACCACGTTTTGGTATTATTTTCGTATAAAATAGTGACATTAACGTTTGTATATCAAATTCCCATGACAGATAAACGTTGTTCATCCTTCAAAATAAAGGCCCAACGCATAGGATAGGACTCAACCTAGCATGTTCGATTGAAATCGGTTGTGATTCGAGGACAAAACTGGTATTCAACTGAGCTTGAGCCTGATTGAACATGTCTGGAGAGATCTGAAAATGTCTGTGCATCGACGCTCCCCTTGAGAAGCTTGAGAGGTCTAGAAGAAGCAGAAGAATGTGAGGAACGTCCCCAATAACAGGTGTGTCACGCTTGTTGTAGCATCATTACGGAAACAGACGCGAGGCTGTAATTGCCGCCAAAAGTTCTTCACGTGCTTAATATGCGCGTGCTATACTTTCGTTACTAATTTCTCGCAAATCTATTAAAATATTATTATTATTATTCACTCATTATGCGGTATTGTGTGTTGAATCGATTTTCTTGAATTTGTTGAATACTTTTCAGAATGAGGCTGTACTTTCTATACATTAAAGTCCCATTTCACTGTAATTACAAATGAGAGGTCCTAAAACTCAACATTATGAACTTGGTCAAGTCAACCTCAAAACAACTGTTAGCTCACTTATATACTCTACGCTCACTGATTTAATTAGAGTTACATAAAATGGAAAATATAATTTCCCATGTTGTAAAAAATATTTTTTAAAAACATAAGTTACAATTGCCAGTAACTTGTGATTGGCCAGCTGACTTCGCCTTTGCCACGCCCATGTCTGAGGAAAACAGTGGACATTTGGAAACAGTGATGAAGACAAAACAGAAGTAGTGGTAAAGACAAAACAGAAGCAGTGGTAAAGACAAAACAGAAGTAGTGGTAAAGACAAACCAGAAGCAGTGGTAAAGACAAACCAGAAGCAGTGGTAAAGACAAAACAGAAGTAGTGGTAAAGACAAACCAGAAGCAGTGGTAAAGACAAAACAGAAGCAGTGGTAAAGACAAAACATAAGTAGTGGTAAAGACAAAACAGAAGCAGTGGTAAAGACAAAACAGAAGTAGTGGTAAAGACAAAACAGAAGTAGTGGTAAAGACAAAACAGAAGCAGTGGTAAAGACAAAACAGAAGTAGTGGTAAAGACAAAACAGAAGTAGTGGTAAAGACAAAACATAAGTAGTGGTAAAGACAAAACAGAAGCAGTGGTAAAGACAAAACAGAAGTAGTGGTAAAGACAAAACAGAAGTAGTGTTAAAGACAAAACAGAAGCAGTGGTAAAGACAAAACAGATGCAGTGGTAAAGACAAAATATAAGCAGTGGTAATTACAAAACAGAAGCAGTGGTAAAGACAAAACAAGATGATGACACCAGTCATTACTCGAGGAAAACAGGCATTTATAAAAGTCCCACTAAACCCTCTTAAAGTGAATGCATTTGGCAGCAGCGGACGCTTGAGGGGAAAAAAAGAGTAATTTGTGCATCGATCATTTTCCAACTGTTGCCTGTGCATATTTTATCCTCTAAACAACGTGAATTACAGGCCTTGTAATGCACCAGATTCAAGATTTATTCAATGGGCCTTTTTTCTGATCAAACACTCAGCAGTGAACTGTGATTTATTTGATTTAATTAGTTTGCCAATGTGAAACAGGCCGCTGTGATAAAAAGGTAAAGACGAGGAGCTCAGAAAGGGGCATAAATAACCGTGCGCGGTTCCCCTCACCCCGCTGAATAATGATGGTGGGTAAATACCTCATTACACTAAAAGGTTCCGTGTGAAACAATGGCGGCGTGTGTCTGAGGACGGGCACCGGTTCCGTCGCCAACCTGTCCTCTGGGAGGGAACGGAGACAAGCGTGCGCCGGTTGACGGCAGTTAGAGAACGCCATAACTGACACACTGAATTGGTTCCAAATGGCACCCTATCCCCTATTTTATGAACTCTGAACTGAATAGTATGCCATAAAGGGACCAGTGGGGGGAAAATATACAATGCTTTAAACTGTTTAGTATTACTAAATGTACTGTATATAATACAGTTTAGTATTACTATATGTACTGTGTATAATACAGTTTAGTATTACCAAATGTACTGTATATAATACAGTTTAGTATTACTATATGTACTGTGTATAATACAGTTTAGTATTACCAAATGTACTGTATATAATACATTTTAGTATTAATATATGTACTGTATATAATACAGTTTAGTATTACCAAATGTACTGTATATAATACAGTTTAGTATTACTATATGTACTGTATATAATACAGTTTAGTATTACTATATGTACTGTATATAATACAGTTTAGTATTCCTATATGTACTGTATATAATACAGTTTAGTATTGCTATATGTACTGTATATAATACAGTTTAGTATTACTATATGTACTGTATATAATACAGTTTAGTATTACTATATGTACTGTGTATAATACAGTTTAGTATTACCAAATGTACTGTATATAATACAGTTTAGTATTACTATATGTACTGTGTATAATACAGTTTAGTATTACCAAATGTACTGTATATAATACATTTTAGTATTAATATATGTACTGTATATAATACAGTTTAGTATTACCAAATGTACTGTATATAATACAGTTTAGTATTACTATATGTACTGTATATAATACAGTTTAGTATTACTATATGTACTGTATATAATACAGTTTAGTATTCCTATATGTACTGTATATAATACAGTTTAGTATTGCTATATGTACTGTATATAATACAGTTTAGTATTACTATATGTACTGTATATAATACAGTTTAGTATTACTATATGTACTGTATATAATACAGTTTAGTATTGCTATATGTACTGTATATAATACAGTTTAGTATTACTATATGTACTGTATATAATACAGTTTAGTATTGCTATATGTACTGTATATAATACAGTTTAGTATTACTATATGTACTGTATATAATACAGTTTAGTATTGCTATATGTACTGTATATAATACAGTTTAGTATTACTATATGTACTGTATATAATACAGTTTAGTATTGCTATATGTACTGTATATAATACAGTTTAGTATTACTATATGTACTGTATATAATACAGTTTAGTATTGCTATATGTACTGTATATAATACAGTTTAGTATTACTATATGTACTGTATATAATACAGTTTAGTATTGCTATATGTACTGTATATAATACAGTTTAGTATTACTATATGTACTGTATATAATACAGTTTAGTATTACTATATGTACTGTATATAATACAGTTTAGTATTACTATATGTACTGTATATAATACAGTTTAGTATTACTATATGTACTGTATATAATACAGTTTAGTATTACTATATGTACTGTATATAATACAGTTTAGTATTACTATATGTACTGTATATAATACAGTTTAGTATTGCTATATGTACTGTATATAATTCAGTTCATACAGATGTTTACAAATAAACCAGGTGATTCTGGACGATTCACAGCTACAGGCTATATTGAGCCGTGTGCATTACAACTCCCGACGCCCACTCTCCAGGCCGACTCCCACACCCAGGCACAGCTCACCCTCCAGCCTCTGTGAGTTTATAGCCCTGCTTTGGCTAATCAAAGCGTGTGATTTATCCACTGTGATTAGGACCATGGGATAGACGAAAACATCCCTTTTCTAGGTGGGGAACCATTGTCTGCACTAGAAGCACCTCATGGGTCAATCGTAAAAGGACACATAAGGCCAACATGGCCCATGGATGGATTAAGGTATTCTAAAACACAGTAACAGTAATGAGACCAAAAATAACCCAGGAAAACAAGATCTATTGTGTTCTATTATGTCTAACATTTTACCAGCAAAGCAAGTAGACAATTGAATCTAGTGTGGACGTGACGTTCTGGATATGTGTATCAATTATGTGAAACATCAATAGTGATGCCCAGTGAGCTCAGACGCATACCAGATCCACATCTATATTTAACTCGCCAACTTAAGGTAAAGTCAACTTTGGGCACTGATGCGTTATGCACTTAATATTTCATATTCAAACTACTTAAGTCTTTAAAATGCTTTATAACTTTTCGAGTGTAGCGGCCAAACTTAAATTAATCCGGTGATGGGCACTCTGCCTAGAATGAGACAAGTACTTCTGCATCCAAAATGGCCCTACACTCCCTAGGTACTGAGCTACTGTAGGCCTGTAGTGGTGCAGAAGTAGTGCACTACAAGGAATATGGGGCTTCATTTGGAACTCAGAGAAAGTGGGGAGGAGCTACGTGATAAACGAGGAGATCTTATTAGTGTTTCCAAATGGGTACATAAGTTATGAGACTTGATTTTCACTTTGTTTCTATTGCGGTCAGCATATACGGGTGAAAATAATAAAGCTGTGATTGATGTGAGCTTGAGGAATACAGGAGTCTTTCTATGTCTAATTGCATTTCTTCTAATTGTCTTGTTCAGTGGTCGTGAACGGAGACAGAAGACAGTGTTAGCCTATTGGTGTCAGAGGCGCGCGATTCCATTGGTTTTCAATCTCCAAACAGAGAGGTTGGTTACATACATTTTAATATTACTTAGCTCCCCCTGTAGTTGACATTTAAAAGAACAGGTTCAGAATAAATAGTCAAATTAGTAGATATTCAGCTAAGTGAGTTTGAGTACTTTCAAGTATTCCTCTGATTAAATTAAAAGGCAGTAGTTTATCCTATCATTGTAATTCTGGTATGATATTATTGTTATTTTAAAATACCTTTTGGGTCATTCGACAGTGTAGTTAAATGTGTATAGTTTTCACAAATAGTTTACTGCCATCCAACTATCTAGTGTAAAAAACATTCCTCTAGTAGTAAAATAATTCTCCCTTCTATTTTGCCTTCCTAACAAGGCAAAAAAACACACAGTGGTACACTAAAACTGCAATTCCTTGTCTTTAACACTCCGCCTCTAACAACAAATGGAGAAAACAGGAAATCTGTTTTAAAGCATTTCTACAAACAACTAAATATGTATGCACTGCATATACTGTATATATAAACAATTGTATGTGAGTGTGTCTCAGTGTAATCCAGGTATAACATCATGAATATTTTATTCACCATCTGCTCAGCAATAAGAAAAAAAACGGCCTGAACTTAATATAGTTGTGTGTACTTCTGCTCCAATAGCTGTTGAAGAATTGCCAGTACACTTGGGAAAAAATGTTAAAGAGACGTCTTTATTCCCGGGCATCTGTGTAGTCTCTGGTTTTAGTCAACGCCAAAACATCAGAGCAGTCCACAGTTTCCTCCTAAAAGCTCCCTGCAAAACAAAAATCAATGTTACTGCTCAATAACAGACAAGATAGACTCCCCGGTCTGAATGCTGTTTGTTCTTTCCTGTTCACTTAATTACTGGTCAGAGTGTAACCAAACATTAGCTCCCTGTGCTTCATTCAGCTCCTCAGACTTGTTGACTCGCCTCAGAACAAATGATCTCTGTGTGGACTCCACATGACTCCCACTGCCAAGAACACAGGGCTCCAAGAATCCCACAACCCTCCCCTCTTCTTCCTCCAGCCACTAGCTATGTCCAATTAAAAATTTACCATCGTGATTATTAACGGGCTAATTACTAACGAGGCGTGTAAAAACGTAGCTGTAGATTAAATGTAAATGCAAACGCTTGCAATGGCAGTCTAAAATAGCTACCAATGCTAACGTTAGCTAGATGAAACTCAGTGGACCACCCTACTGAGTTAGCTAGCTAGTGACATCCGCTAGTGACATCCGCTAGTGTCATCCGCTAGTGTCATCCGCTAGTGTCATCCGCTAGTGTCATCCGCTAGTCAAATCCGCTAGCCACATCCGCTAGTCACATCCGCTAGTGTCATCCGCTAGTCACATCCGCTAGTCACATCTTGCTGACATCACAATAATAACAGGGGGGTTCACTAATTGCTTTCCTCATTTAGAGGTGGTTTTGTCTTCTCAAACGTTTGGAACGTACTTTAAACCAAATCTTCATTAGTTTCCATTAGGGTGGCATTGAATAGAATGCTCTGTGACAAAACCTGATTTCCCTAAATATCAGCCTTTAAATCAATATATGTTAAGGTTGCAAATGTGAATAAAACATTTAAAAGTAAATGTTATTTCAATAGGCATTTCATCCATATGACTGCTAGTGGTTGTGTGACCAAAATGCCAAGCTAGATACCCTCAAACAACCTCATGCTCTCCTCTAGACAAAGCTTATGTAAATATTTCTATCAGATACAGTAAAAGGACCTCCCACTCACCTTTGACCCTGCTCCCTGTTGATGGCAAGCGGGGTTGGCACAGGGCATGACAGGCGACGGGTAAGGGCACGGTCCCTCAGTGGATTGTTCAGGGTCACGTTGAAGGTTCCCTTCAGAACCGTGTCCATCAACGCTTGGCTGAGCTGAGGGGGATTGAGAACCGCACAAGAGAAAATATATGAACAACCTGAAGGAGAACTAGTAAAATGAAGGGTAAAAAACGACAACTCCACAATAAGGAGGGAAAAAGAGCCAAATAGTGTGAATAAACAACAAATGGATACTGATATCCAGTGTTCAACTAAACTTGGTCGTCTCAACCCAAAAGAGTGCACAGTGTCGTTTTATTTTGAATTGATTAATCAAATCGAGTGTGTGAGCGCTAAGACAAAAACGAAAGTGTCACATGGTCGAAATCCACGTGACAAATGAATTCCATGTTCCCATTTCTCACAGAGGTTCAGGACGACCTGCACAGGTGAATGGGTGACTCTGTTTTCCAGATGAGCAGCCCGGTGTAGAAACAAACTGTCCCTGGGCTGACTCCACTGTAACTGAGTGATCAATAGGCAGATGTAGTTTCCAGCTGCAGAGAAACGCAGCGGAGTGGGGCAACACGAAAAGGGAAAGGCCCGGCAAAGTGATGACACCACACTCCTGAAGGAGAAAGAGGGATATCTAAATGGATGTATGCCCAGATTAATGCACAGATGCATCACTTGTCTGTGGGTGGAAGACTTCTAGGTCATTTTGGCTCAACTTGACCTTAAGTTTGAGTGACAGTATGTAAAAACATCACCCTGTCAGTCACAAAATATGACTAGATTAAATGTTTCTTTCTATTTCTGTCGAGAATTCTGCCATTAAAATATTCCTTTTCCTAAGCTGATCATGTTGATTAATGCCAATAAGGACATATAACTAGTAAATAACTATTACTATGTTGTTACCTCTTCAGTAAGTTCTGTGTGGCTACTAAAAGCTCATTTTACAGCCCACAGATCCACCACACACTAACCTGAAGCAAGCAGTATGCAGACAAGATCATGCTGTGTGGTGTTCCCTAAAACACACAGACGCATTTCAGATGCACTCCAAAGCATAAACTCTGAGTGACCCCCCCCCCCAAAAAAAAACTCCTCCTAGATGTGGAATCCAGAAATTCACAGACAGGCATCTGTATTCAGCTGAGAAAAAGGTGATCTGTATGCTAGAACCAAAGACAGAGGAAACAGTGAAGTGCTTATCGATGTGTTTGATGTGTTTGGGACGGGTTCAGCACCAGGGTACGCCCTCCCCCCTTCCACACTATCCAAACACAAACACATATACACACACACACTTACATGTTTGTGTGGGATAGGTGAAAAGCTGGCATTTTCCATAAACAATGACAAGACACCGGGTATGGTCTTAAAGAAGACACATAGACACAGCGTATGACCAGAGAGCTTCAGTATGACCAGAGAGCTTCAGTATGACCAGAGAGCTTCAGTATGACCAGAGAGCTTCAGTATGACCAGAGAGCTTCAGTATGGCCAGAGAGCTTCAGTATGGCCAGAGAGCTTCAGTATGGCCAGTGAGACCACATTAGGGCCCACAGCCTTCCGGCACTGAACATTGGCAAAAAAACAGAGTTCTCAAAATCTATGATGACTGTGAAGAGAAACACACACACACAATCTAACACACACACACAAAGTATTCAGTTGTATCTTTGTGTACTTGGTGAGATATTTCGTGATTCTGGCTTTAATGTGCTAGTTCTATCTATGCTTGTAATGTTTTCTGTGGAACCCTAGAAAAATAGCTTCTGCTTCCCAGGAAGCTGACGTGGTCACAAGTAAACAATTAACAACAAACACACACACACACGTTGGCTTGTTCACACTGATACGACTAGATACTATTCTGAAGAACGTCATGCCATGTAGTTCCTCAGAGCCATCCTAACAGAATGATTCACACTAACTAGTCAATTACAGTGGCATAAAGCTCATGGGCTGAAGTCCCAAATTACACTACTCTCTGTGCTATGTACTTCATTGGAGCTGGGGCCTGTGATAGGCTATAGGGTATAATTTGGGATTCAAACGGTGAACAGAAAGGGCCACTTCTGTAGAGTTCCTCTGCACTGTTTAATGAACCATAGCCAATTAACACTGACAAGACATGGGAGATTATATCAGGCACTCTGCTGGTTTAATAACGGAACAAGGTAATTCCTACTGTGTTAAATCCTCACAATAACAGAGAGATGTGTACCGGACCAGAGTGGCAGGCAATGGCCCAGCTCGTTGAGTCACCGGTCTAGACGTCAGTCTCACACAGCTCCCTGGTCGTGTTGCTGGACACTCGTTAAGATTTTATACTATGTAAGTTTACCGGTAAATTAATTTATTCATTCATATTCTAGTTGTGACTTTCCTCATAGAGCGTCGTTCTATGGTCGTCTAGCATTGGGTTACCTCATAGAGCGTCGTTCTATGGTCGTCTAGCATTGGGTTACCTCATAGAGCGTCGTTCTATGGTCGTCTAGCATTGGGTTACCTCATAGAGCGTTGTTCTATGGTCGTCTAGCATTGGGTTACCTCATAGAGCGTCGTTCTATGGTCGTCTAGCATTGGGTTACCTCATAGAGCGTCGTTCTATGGTCGTCTAGCATTGGGTTACCTCATAGAGCGTCGTTCTATGGTCGTCTAGCATTGGGTTACCTCATAGAGCGTCGTTCTATGGTCGTCTAGCATTGGGTTACCTCATAGAGCGTCGTTCTATGGTCGTCTAGCATTGGGTTACCTCATAGAGCGTCGTTCTATGGTCGTCTAGCATTGGGTTACCTCATAGAGCGTCGTTCTATGGTCGTCTAGCATTGGGTTACCTCATAGAGCGTCGTTCTATGGTCGTCTAGCATTGGGTTACCTCATAGAGCGTCGTTCTATGGTCGTCTAGCATTGGGTTACCTCATAGGTGCCTGGGCCAGGGTTGGTGTTCTTGGGACCTTTGAAGCGATCTTCCCTGGACACAATCAGAGCCATCTGGGGAGAGGACTTGATGACAGGACTATACTGACCAGGACCTGGTGGACAGAGGAGAGATGATAGCAGGAGGGGATGTAGAAAAGGAAGATGTAGAGTGGGGGACGAAATATGAGACGATGAGAGGAGAGGAAGGGGAGAAACCCATTGGACAACAGAGTTGACTCTTGCCAAAAGCAGCTGAATTGTGGAACATGCATTCCAATCTAGTTGGAACCCAAATGTGATTGCAGAACGGCATGGATGAGAAGTGAATTCATACTCCAAATTCTGAAATGCAAATTAAATAATGGACTGAATAAACTTGCTGCGCATCTGAGAACAGCTCACTCACGCTCTGCACACAGCAGGATCTATTAATATGCAAATAGATCTCACGTTAAGGACCTGGCTGGAGTCATGGATAAAATGGCTGGCGGAAAATATCCAAATAAGTCATGAATCTATCAATTTTGAAACAACATTTGCATTGAAGTAAATATTGAAGTAAATATTTGTATAAACACAAATAGAATTGAACATGGTATTGGAATTGGCTGATATTGGGCTGGCCTGTACTTGGGTTCTGGTATTGGAATGAGCTGATAGTAGGCTGATAGTGGGCTGGCCTGTACTTGGGTTCTGGTATTGGAATGAGCTGATAGTAGGCTGATAGTGGGCTGGCCTGTACTTGGGTTCTGGTATTGGAATGAGCTGATAGTGGGCTGATAGTGGGCTGGCCTGTACTTGGGTTCTGGTATTGGAATGAGCTGATAGTGGGCTGATAGTGGGCTGGCCTGTACTTGGGTTCTGGTATTGGAATGAGCTGATAGTAGGCTGATAGTGGGCTGGCCTGTACTTGGGTTCTGGTATTGGAATGAGCTGATAGTGGGCTGATAGTGGGCTGGCCTGTACTTGGGTTCTGGTATTGGAATGAGCTGATAGTGGGCTGATAGTGGGCTGGCCTGTACTTGGGTTCTGGTATTGGAATGAGCTGATATGGGTTCTGGTATTGGAATGAGCTGATAGTAGGCTGATAGTGGGCTGGCCTGTACTTGGGTTCTGGTATTGGAATGAGCTGATAGTGGGCTGATAGTGGGCTGGCCTGTACTTGGGTTCTGGTATTGGAATGAGCTGATAGTGGGCTGATAGTGGACTGGCCTGTAGTTGGGTTCAGGCTGGGTGTTTGTAAAAGTACTTTGAGAAAACTTAGTTGTAAAAAAGGGCTTTTTAAAATAAATGTGATTGATTGATTGACTGTGATGGCCAACTTCACCGTTCACCACAACAGCCCATACCTGGGGTGTCGGGTTTGTAGCACAAGAAAGAAGCGTCTCTCTGTGACGCGCTCAGGAAGGATCTCTGGCGTTTCCTGGCACTCTCACTCCTGGGTTCTGTGAAGGAGACGCGGCCGTAAGTCTTATCAAAGGATTCCTGCACGTTGTAGACACTGGGAGGAGGGCTGTCCTGGAGAGAACACGGAAAGCAGGCGCACTTTAATGTTGGTGAATTTGCAGAGAGTACGGATACGCCTTATGTGCCTTTGTGCTCCAAACCCAACCGTCTAAGACACACACAAGCGTACCCCCACGCGGGTTGGCATGCCCTGGGTTCTCAGCGTGGCACCGGCGCTGGAGAGAAACCCTAGTACGGTTAGTGTGGCGCTCAAATACACAACAAAGAGAAGCATAGATGCCGATATGGCAAGTTCATATGAGGAGGGAGTGAACCCCCGTGTTCGGTAATCAACAAAGTGCTTTGGTAATGTGGATATATAACGACCTCTGCTGTGGCACCTGTCAACCGACACACCTGCTGATTGGCTCATCACAAGGCATTCTGGGTGGAATGTCTGACAGGCTGTCCCATCAATAACATGGCGCGGGCTATTGTGTTTGTTAATTCCTGAACAACAACCACATTGCAGCGTGTATCAAATTGCATCCTATTCCCTCAGTAGAGACTAGGGCAGGGGATAGGATGGCATTTGGGAGGCTAGACTAATGAGACGAATAATGGAGAGATAAAAAGTGTTGTTACTGTACTGCTTAATGACAACCATGCTTAAATGAATTAAACAATCGTGACGGATATAACGGGTTACAACCACGTACCCGCGTGACCGAGCGAGATCTCTCTCCCACAAAACGCCACACCTCTCCTCCTCCCTGTAGCATCTGTCATGGAGCCCAATGTAGCTGTAACTGCACCGTTGTCTCCATCACCTCTCGCTTATTTACAGGAGTCACAATGCACTTAATCACAGAGTTTGGCGGCACAGACGCGTCCGTCCAATTTGCTTATCTCAGTCCGTATGCATTTTGTGGTCTGTTTTAATGAGCGCTCATACAAGCAGTGACATAAAACATAATGAAACTGAATATTGGTGATGATGTTCCTCACTAATTAGCGTCTGGGTGTGTTATCACTCTAAATGTTTGCTGTTCTGTTTAATACCAGAGGGACGTGAAGAATATAAAACAGGACAACTCAATTGGATAATTAAACTGCCGTTTCAAATGTTTTTTTCATGTGGTTGGTTGGAATTAAATAGATTCATAATGTCTAGGTGGATCCATAATGTCTAGAAGGATGCATAATGTCTAGGTGGATCCATAATGTCTAGGTGGATCCATAATGTCTAGGTGGATCCATAATGTCTAGGTGGATCCATAATGTCTAGGTGGATCCATAATGTCTAGAAGGATGCATAATGTCTAGGTGGATCCATAATGTCTAGTTGGATCCATAATGTCTAGGTGGATCCATAATGTCTAGGTGGATCCATAATGTCTAGGTGGATCCATAATGTCTAGGTGGATCCATAATGTCTAGGTGGATCCATAATGTCTAGGTGGATCCATAATGTCTAGGTGGATCCATAATGTCTAGGTGGATCCATAATGTCTAGGTGGATCCATAATGTCTAGGTTGATCCATAATGTCTAAAAGGATCCATATTGTCTAGGTGGATCCATAATGTCTAGGTGGATCCATAATGTCTAGAAGGATCTATAATGTCTAGAAGAATCCATAATGTCTAGGTGGATCCATAATGTCTAGAAGGATGCATAATGTCTAGGTGGATCCATAATGTCTAGGTGGATCCATAATGTCTAGGTGGATCCATAATGTCGAGGTGGATCCATAATGTCTAGGTGGATCCATAATGTCTAGAAGGATCCATAATGTCTAGGTGGATCCATAATGTCTAGGTGGATCCATAATGTCTAGGTGGATCCATAATGTCTAGGTGGATCCATAATGTCTAGGTGGATCCATAATGTCTAGGTGGATCCATAAGGATGGATAATGTCTAGGTGGATCCATAATGTCTAGGTGGATCCATAATGTCTAGGTGGATCCATAATGTCTAGGTGGATCCATAATGTCTAGGTGGATCCATAATGTCTAGGTGGATCCATAATGTCTAGGTGGATCCATAATGTCTGGATCCATAATGTCCATAATGTAGGTGGATCCATAATGTCTAGGTGGATCCATAATGTCTAGGTGGATCCATAATGTCTAGAAGGATCCATAAAGGTGGATCCTAATGAAGGATCCATAATGTCTAGGTGGATCCATAATGTCTAGAAGGTGGATCCATAATGTCTAGGATCCATAATGTCTAGGTGGATCCATAAGTCTAGGTGGATCCATAATGTGGATCCATAATGTCTAGGTAAAAGGATCCATAATGTCTAGGTGGATCCATAATGTCTAGGTGGATCCATAATGTCTAGGTGGATCCATAATGTCTAGGTGGATCCATAATGTCTAGGTGGATCCATAATGTCTAGGTGGATCCATAATGTCTAGGTGGATCCATAATGTCTAGGTGGATCCATAATGTCTAGAAGAATCCATAATGTCTAGAAGGATCCATATCGTCTAGAAGGATCTATAATGTCTAGAAGGATCTATAATGTCTAAAAGGATCCATAATGTCTAGGTGGATCCATAATGTCTAGGTGGATCCATAATGTCTAAAAGGATCCATAATGTCTAGAAGGATCCATAATGTCTAGAAGGATTTATAATGTCTAAAAGGATCCATAATGTCTAAAAGGATCCATAATGTCTAGGTGGATCCATAATGTCTAGGTGGATCCATAATGTCTAGGTGGATCCATAATGTCTAGATGGATCCATAATGTCTAGAAGGATCCATAATGTCTAAAAGGATCCATAATGTCTAGAAGGATCCATAATGTCTAGAAGGATCTATAATGTCTAAAATGATCCATAATGTCTAGGTGGATCCATAATGTCTAGGTGGATCCATAATGTCTAGAAGGATCCATAATGTCTAGAAGGATCCATAATGTCTAGAAGGATCTATAATGTCTAAAAGGATCCATAATGTCTAGGTGGATCCATGATGTCTAAAAGGATCCATAATGTCTAGGTGGATCCATAATGTCTAGGTGGATCCATAATGTCTAGAAGGATCCATAATGTCTAGGTGGATCCATAATGTCTAGAAGCATCCATAATGTCTAGAAGGATCCATAATGTCAGTGCTGGTAAAATGAACCATAGATTCCATCTCAAATTGCCTTTAAGCTTCCTCCGTTGGAATGTGGCACATGTTCAGATAGATGAAATGCTTTCAGAACCTGCCCACAGACCTCGTTAACTCAGTCTGACAGCTTCACACTGAACACCATGCATTTGACATGAGCAGGGTGTTACCAGTACAATCCGACTCTCTTCTTTCCACCTCACAGCAGAAGACAAATCCTCGTCTCTCATTACACTTTAAAGCTCCCCATTAAGCACTAAGGAAGATATTTTCAGATGGGAGGACCATTTCAATATTTCACTCTCTCTAAGAATACGTGTCCGTCTATATATATCGCCGTAGAGCATGTTTAATTCAGGCTTCTGCACACTCAGACCAGTGGTTAAATAGTTTTACTCTTTATTTAGTTCTAAAGGAGATGCATCGCTAAACCATAGTGACAGGGAACCTATAGGGTTCTAACGTGACGTTCTTTTCATGTGACGTTCTACATACGTGACGTTGTACATATGTGACGTTCTATACATGTGACATTCTATACACATGACGTTCTACTCATGTAAGTTTCTACATACGTGAGGTTCCATACACGTGAACCTCTACACACGTGAAGCTCTATTCACGTGACGTTCTATACATGTGACGTTCTATATACTGTACTACAGCAGACACAGACCCGATGCCATCTTTCTTTCTCTTCTCTCTCTTCCTATCAACATGTTTCTAATTTAAATAGTGACTCAAAAACATATGTAAAATTGTGTGTTTGCATATCTGAGATGATTCAGGAATATCGTGGAGACCATCACTTTATACCTGCTAGTGAGGGCAGAACGGAATAAACTTCTTAAGACATTCTTACACTCTTTTTTGACCCTACCTCCCTTTTTCCCTGAACTTCTCTCGCTCTTTCCTCTGCTCTCTCTTCATATTTCCTCTGCCCTCGATCCACTAAAGATCTCTCCCACTGTCTGGATCATTTGATGGTGCGCTGAGTGAGCTGATGTTGACAGTGGAGAATTCTGGGTAAACACCAGGCAGCCGTGCAGTACATCTTCCAGCTGGGTCCACTTAGCCGCCAGACTACTCGGCGATCTGCAGGTTCTCTGCTGTGTAAACAGCCAGATCCGTCAAACCATACTGGGGCCTCTTTTCGCCGTAAATCCCAATAACTCCCAGCATCCCTTTCACCCGCTTCTCTGCAAACATCTGTCTCCTCAATCCAGATGTGCGGAAGGGAAATGTAGAAGTTTGGAAGAAGAATGTAGACACTGAAATATGAGTCAGGATTTGAGATGTGCAGTGCCCCCTGATGGAGACTGATGGAGACTGATGAAGACCGATGAAGACTGATGAAGACTGATGAAGACTGATGAAGACCGATGAAGACTGATGAAGACCGATGGAGACTGATGAAGACCGATGAAGACTGATGGAGACAACATAAAAGCTGCAGTATGGAGAAAGGCCAGATGCTGCTCTATCAGGTGCTGCTCTATCAGATGCTGCTCTATCACCTGCTGCTCTATCACCTGCTGCTCTATCACCTGCTGCTCTATCACCTGCTGCTCTATCACCTGCTGCTCTATCACCTGCTGCTCTATCACCTGCTGCTCTTTTTTTAGGGTTCGCCAGACCCCACACACACACATAACACACACACATAATGGTTCAAAGACTATACCCTCCCTGTTATAGTTTGTGCCATTTTATTAATCAAATAAAATCAAACGTGATGCATTCTGGGAGACAATTTAAAACCTTCTTCCCCTGCTGTGTCAAATGTTTGTGATCATCTGCTGACCTGGCACTTATTGCCAGAGGTACCACAAAAGAGATTCCTACATCCCACATATGAATGCTGTTTTTTCTTAACGGATCAATAGAAAATACATTTGAAAAAATAAGATGCATTATTCTGACATACAACAGAGCAAAGACAATAGCCGTATTAAAAACTACTTGAAAGTCTACTTCAGACTAGTTTCTTTCTCTCCTTAGGACAGTTTGCTATATGATGAATATGGGCGAAACAGCCGGCACCTGGTGAGTCCTCCATGGTAACGCTACCATGGTAACGCTACATCTAACAGACCGGCATCTGGTGATAACACACCCAGGAGTCCTTCATGGTAACGCTACCATCTAACGTACCGGCACCTGGTGATAACACACCCAGGAGTCCTCCATGGTAACGCTACCATGGTAACGCTACATCTAACGTACCGGCACCTGGTGATAACACACCCAGGAGTCCTTCATGGTAACGCTACCATGGTAACGCTACATCTAACGTACCGGCACCTGGTGATAACACACCCAGGAGTCCTTCATGGTAACGCTACCATGGTAACGCTACATCTAACGTACCGGCACCTGGTGATAACACACCCAGGAGTCCTTCATGGTAACGCTACCATGGTAACGCTACATCTAACGTACCGGCACCTGGTGATAACACACCCAGCAGTCCTCCATGGTAACGCTACCATGGTAACGCTACCAGCAGGATAAAAGCTGTCTCCCTCTAACCCAAGGAAATGGGGTTAGTTAAAACAACATCTGGATCTACGTTGGCACCTAACAAACTATGTTGAGACTTTGTGATGATTAGACACATAAAGGTTTAAAAATATTACACTGGACATAACCTAAAGAAAGGTCAGAAAGGAAACTCCCTCAGAAAGGTCAAAGCTAGTGATTCAACAAACAGATAATTGTGTCCTGCTGTCTAACTGGGTGAAATTATAGAAGAATAACATGAAGACATCATATTCTCTGTGCACAGGAAGTTAATAACAAGGTCTGCTTAAAATCTCTGTCCTTTTATAGCTAAGTACCCCTTACACATATCAAATTAAATCTGGCACTGCAGTGTGCCTTGGCGAGAGGGAAAAGTCACAAATCAATTCCTCCTTTGAAATCGATTCCTCCGTTCACAATCACCCCACACCCTCGGCCCCTCTGTGAGAACTCCCCTTTATGGGGAACGACGTGAGCCGAGTCCCGGGTGAAACGTTAAAGACGGCGGACCGGAACCACATGGGGCCGCCCGCAGGGGATCTGGAGCACAGAGGTCCAGGCTCGATGGAAACGTTATTACAGCGTCGGGGGCCATCAGATGAGGCTGTCAATACCGCCGTAGGAGTCGGTCGTCAACGGCGACGCTCTCATCGCACCTCGGATCCTATTGCTTCCAGGAAAGTGAGAAGGGATTGACTTGATCACGTGACACAGAAGCGGGGGGTTCAGCTCGTGTTCCTGTATGACAACTGACAGCACAATCTATACCACCTCCTCCCCTGTTCTCCCATTCCCTGCTCCTGCACACCGTGTCAATAATTCCTCCTGATAGTCCGTGTGCATAAGCGCCATGCCGAGTGCCTCTGACTGAGCAAAGTATCACGCCCACAACAGACCAGAGGTCACGAGGGGTCACGAGGGGTCACGAGAGGTCACGAGGCGCCAGGGGTTGAGACCGCCAACTCCGCTGCACATGTACCACTGCAGCATGGGTTCAAAAAGGATCATCTCTGTTCGCTCACTTTCCTGTCCAATAAAGCATCACCTCAAGCTATCAGCGAAATAACCGGACAGAACAGTCCAAACCTGCAGCTATTTTCAGCACCACTCATCTGGCCGAATTTAAAGTCAGATATTAGGAAATCTACCGCAGACGAATTCAGTCAGTTCTAAATCGAGAATCGTGCGCATGTAATAGGAAAATAAGTTGTCAGCAACCTGAAAGAGATGGAGGTGGCTCGTAAACCTATAACTCCAGCACTGGCAGCATGAACACATCTGTTTCACCAGGTAAAAACGTCCACCACACACACACACACACACACACACGCCCGCTCACTCTGGTGTGGAATAAGGATTTATGTGTGTAGTTTTGCATCAGCTGCGTTCCTCCTGTCTCTTCGCCACTCTAATTAAACTAATGTAACCGCTGTTCAATAGATGTTTAGCAGGACTTGTAATTATCTTTGGCTACTTTCATGCACAAGATAACGACCATCACTCATGCTGACAGAAATGGATACCGGAGGACATCTCTCTCTCCTGTCATAAACACGTTAGAGAAACGTCTGTTAAAAGCATCACTACACACAGGGCTCATGTGAACGGTGTCTCTGGTTTTGTCATATTCTGTATCTTCTGTCCCTTCACATAAAAGGTGCAAAAATTGACATGAGACATCAGCGCTTTGTCCTTGCCTGTCAGCCTAGCGGATATTAACCAGTCGGTTTTGACCGGCAGGGGTGATATTCTCTGCTGATTGCTATGGGGGGCGTCTGGTAGAATGCTGTGTTGCTGTTTTCTGCTGTGAGGCAATTATCGAGGTACAGCTCTTTGTGGCACCAACGGTTCCAGATTGCATGCGGCTACATTACAGCTGACATATATTGACAATTACCGCTCGCTGCTCGAACACAACGCTCTCTTCTGACGGCGGGATGGAGGAGAGAGATTTTACTGATCTATTGATGTGGGGAATTCTGCCCAAGGGCACGCATCAGTCTGAATGAAATCTGACCGTTTCTGTGCCAGCCTCTGACCTTTGCATCTGGAGGTTAAATCCATTATCTACAGAGCCCACTTCATTCATTTGAGCCCTGTGGCTCTTTGTCATTTCTTATACCCTCACTTGGTTAATTTCCCAAATGAGACAAGTGATTATATAAATAATATAAATACCACAAAACGGCAAGGCCTGACAATTGTGAAATAAAACATTCACCACTTTTTTCCTTCCTTTCCCAATGAGTGGTAAGCCACTTTTATCTCCACGTTTTCACACTTTTTAAAGCACAGTCTGTCTTAAGCTTTGGAAGTTAAGCTTAGAAAGAACAAATAATGGAAAGAAACGTTTGTTGGCATAGACTTCTCCCCCATCGCAGACTTGTTCTCTGATAGAATCGGCCTGATTATCCTCTGATTAGACACTTTTAATATCCATCGCAGTGGGATGTGGGGAGAAGGCAAAGCACAGCACGATGCTAACTGCTACAGCGGCTCAGGGTTGTTCATTAACTGCACATAAAGTATGCCCAGCGTGGAACTCTCTCAGATCCACGCTCCAGGAGTCTGCTCAGGCCATTGTGTGTGTGTGTGCCTAATAATGTGAAGGTAAAAGTGTGATTATGAAATCAAATCATACCATCCTCCTGTTTTTGTCAACCAAAAGATCCGGGGATTTCAACAACAACACTTTAACATTGTGGGCTGAACTGGACGCAGCTTGAGAGACACGCTTTCTATTATTTAGAGATGGATGCTGCTTGTTGCGATGCTACATTGATATTGACAGAGAAACAGGAAAATAACAGAGAAATCTCAGCCTGTGTTCTTACTTTGGCGATTTGGGACACGGCCAGTCTTTGGATGCCAGATCTAAATGTGGCTGTTGGTTGTTTTTTGTATGGCTCCTCCGTCTTCATCTCCACCTGCCCACACATGCAGAGGTTATGATATGTAGATAAGGCAATATAGTTATTTTAATTGTAGCAAATCCCTGACTCTAAATCTAACTTCAACCAAATATCCCAGCCTAACCCTACTAATGAAAAGCTGACAAATGTTTTACGTTTGCATGCTTTTAATTGTTACTATCGTACACACAAACACACACATCTGTGGAGGAGTTTGGGGAGTCTAGCTAATCTCTGTACTTCCTGTACTCTGTACTTCATCCGATTAACAGACACAAGCCTTGTCCTGCTACTACTGTTAATGTGAAACACACACTGTGTTATTGATTTACCTTGTATTGGCCCGGCCCAGGGATATCGCCCTTACTGTGGAACGCCAGACAACGCTGGGCGGTCGAGCCGAAACCTCCTCTCCTGGTGCTCTCCAGATGGACCTTTTTCACGCTGTCCTGCGCCAGTCCATATTCAAACAAATTGTACGCACCCGGACCTGAGGTTGGATCGGAGCCGGAAACGTGAACACAGATGGGAGTGGGCAGAGAGTTTCATTAGTGGGCATTAAGAGAGGCTGTAAATGGATACATGTGGGGGAATCACTGGGTTCAATATGCCTACCGTGGTGCGTTACATCTCGCTGTGTTCACACACCAATAGTTAAACACTGTGTTCACACACCAACAGTTAAACACTGTGTTCACACACCAATAGTTAAACACTGTGTTCACACACCAACAGTTAAACACTGTGTTCACTGTGTTGTACTTTATATAATGATATGAGATCTATTCTGTGATATGAGTAAATGTACGGTTTGATAGGTGTAGGGACACACACACACACACACACACACACACACACACACACACACACACGTAGATACACGAGGCACGCGTTGGGGAACACACACACACCTGGAGTGGACTGTTTGCGGCTGTCAGGAACGAATCGCACAGCGGTCAGACCGAACGGGCTCCTCTTCATCCCTGTAGTCTTCTTCAGAATCTCCAGGGCGCAGCGGGGATCGTTGTACACGCCTATGGGAGGAGCCTGCTCCTTTATTGCAGCAAACCGCTGACAGGAACACAGACAGCATGTGACACACACAGCATGTGACACAGACAGCATATGACACAGACAGCATGTGACACAGACAGCATATGATACAGACACCATGTGACACAGACACCATGTGACACAGACAGCATGTGACACAGACAGCATGTGAAACAGACACTGTATGAGACAGACACTGTATGAGACAGACACTATATGAGACAGACACTGTATAAGACAGACACTGTATAAGACAGACACTGTATGAGACAGACACTATATGAGACAGACACTGTATGAAACAGACACTGTATGAAACAGACACTGTATGAAACAGCCACTGTATGAGACAAGACACTGTATGAGACAAGACACTGTATGAGACAGACACTGTATGAGACAGACACTGTATGAGACAGACACTATATGAGACAGACACTGTATGACAGAGACATGTAACCTGTCTGTCTCTATAAACCAGCTCCCTCCTCTCTGTCTCTCTTTAGCTCTCACCAGTCTGTCTCTCCCACCCCAGCTCCCACATTTCTCCCACCCCAGCTCCCACATTTCTCCCACCCCAGCTCCCACATTTCTCCCACCCCAGCTCCCACATTTCTCCCACCCCAGTTCCCACATTTCTCCCACCCCAGCTCCCACATTTCTCCCACCCCAGCTCCCAATTTTCTCCCACCCCAGTTCCCACATTTCTCCCACCCCAGCTCCCACTTTTCTCCCACCCCAGCTCCCACATTTCTCCCACCCCAGCTCCCACTTTTCTCCCACCCCAGCTCCAAACTCTCTGTCTCTCTGCAGAGAATTGTAAAATGTTTTATATGCAGGTGGAGCTCTTTTATATCCCAGTGGGGATGTGTGTGTGTGTGTGTGTGTGTGTGTGTGTGTGTGTGTGTGTGTTGTGTGTGTGTGTGTGTGTGTGTGTGTGTGTATGTGTGTGTGTGTGTGTGTGTGTGTGTCTGAAGACAGAGACAGCGCTAATTAAGACGTCTGTCAGGAGTTTCTTTGAGTCTATCTATCAATATGATGCAAACAGAGTTCTGCTGAAGTGCAGAGGGTTCCTGTGCCAATATGAGCTCTTCCTAATCCAACAAAGGAATTCATCTGTATGCCAATGAGCACCCTATTCCCTATACGGTGGCCTACTGCATTCCAGCGCCCAATGCACCCTAGTCAAACAAGTGCACAAAACAGTAGGGTTCCATTTGGGACGCACAGTGAACTTGAATTACGAAATATATAGATATATATACTGACAGCCCAGCTGAACTTGTGTGTATCCTAAAATAACCAGTTGATTCCTGACATTTGGAATCTGGACGATGACAGACAGGATGACAGACAGGCTTGGGATGACAGACAGGCTTGGGATGAGGTCTAAGAGTCCATAACGTCAACTTGGGTCGTCCATCTTCACCCCTCCCTAACACAGGCACATATTTTGGGCTTCACTGTACCTCTGTCTGAGAGAGGAATGGGGGGCTGAATATTGGATTGACATTCAGGTTGACTGGCCTCTCAAACTGACTCCTGATCTGGTACTGGCCTGGTCCTGGTACTCCCTACAGACAGACAGAACAGACAGCAAATAAACAGACAGAGCAGTCAGAGCAGTCAAGACAGACAGAGCAGACTGACAGGAAGACAGAAGGAGCAGAGAAAGAAACAACTATGGTTTATTGGTTTGTCCTGAGAGAGAAATGGAGCGTCTTGTTGGATTCAAAGCCACCTGAGCCCTCACAGGTGAAGAGAGCAAGGTGAGATGGGACATATGACCCTAGTATGAAAATGAAAAACACTAGTAAGAGGAGCTGGAGACGGGGGGTGAAAAGAGAGAGAAAGAGAGAGATGATGGAATGAGAGGGATGATGATAGAGGGGTGAGGGAGAAAGAGGCTGCTCTGTGTGTGTGTGTGGCTGCTCTGTGTGTGTGTGTGTGTGTGTGTGTGTGTGTGTGTGTGTGTGTGTGTGTGTGTGTGTGTGTGTGTGTGGGTGGTCTGTGTGTGTATAGCTTCTATGTGTGTGTGTGTGTGTGTGTGTGTGTGTGTGTGTGTGTGTGTGTGTGTGTGTGTGTGTGTGGCTGCTCTGTGTGTGTGTGTGGCTGGTCTGTGTGTGTGTGGCTGCTCTGTGTGTGTGTGGCTGCTCTGTGTGTGTGTGTGTGTGTGGCTGGTCTGTGTGTGTATAGCTTCTATGTGTGTGTGTGTGTGTGTGTGGCTGGTCTGTGTGTGTATAGCTTCTATGTGTGTGTGTGTGGCTGTTCTGTGTGTGTATAGCTTCTGTGTGTGTGTGTGTGTGTGTGTGTGTGGCTGTTCTGTGTGTGTGTGGCTGCTCTGTGTGTGTGTGGCTGCTCTGTGTGTGTGTGTGTGTGTGGCTGGTCTGTGTGTGTATAGCTTCTATGTGTGTGTGTGTGTGTGTGTGTGTGTGGCTGGTCTGTGTGTGTATAGCTTCTATGTGTGTGTGTGTGGCTGTTCTGTGTGTGTATAGCTTCTATGTGTGTGTGTGTGTGTGTGTGTGTGGCTGTTCTGTGTGTGTGTGTGTGGCTGGTCTGTGTGTGTATAGCTTCTATGTGTGTGTGTGTGGCTGTTCTGTGTGTGTATAGCTTCTATGTGTGTGTGTGTGTGTGTGTGTGTGGCTGTTCTGTGTGTGTATAGCTTCTATGTGTGTGTGTGTGGCTGGTTACAGAGGCCAACTGAAGGTTTTCATGGCCTACATTTCTCACAACATGTGCATCACATTCCCTCTCCTGTGTAGGACATGATGAATATGGTCCAAATAAATACTCTATAAAGGGAATACGTTGTCATTTATAATGCAGCCATGTTTATCGGTAAAACCACAGAGAACCGGGTAGAATTATGTATTAAGTATGGAGCTGAAACTGGGAAACCTAAAGCAGAGAATGAGTCTAAAACAGACAGTGGGTCTAAAGCAGGTCAAGTGCACTGATGGTTCTGTCTTAGCAGTGCTAATTTAACTGTCATGTTTTTGTCTTTTAAATGTAATATACAAATGTGTTTATGAATAGATTTTGTTAACATGAAAGTAACAATGTAAATCACAGAAGATCTATCAGTTTACAAAAGTGAGACACTGGTCATAGATTTGTATCTTTGAAAAACCTCAGCCCATATCCACTGATATCACACTGTGGAGCTCTGTCCAATTGTGCAGCTTTACCGCCCTCTGGTGGTGAACAGTTTAACAGCGAGAGCAGATAGAGTCACAACACAGAAGTATACTGCATGGATTAAAGACAGGATTAAAGACAGCATTAAAGACAGGAAGAACACAACATTATACACGGAACAACAACACTCCCGGAAAAAAAATGTCACTGGGAAAATAAGTAAGGAATAAATAAACATTGGCTTTTGGGTCTTGATTTATTGAGGGTTTGCAGTGAAACAAACATGAGGAAGATGAAGGAGTGGTGGTGGGCGTGGCCGGCCTTTTGACTATGTGGTTTTATTGACCGGTGACGAGCATAAAAGAGTGGCGAGACTGTGGAACCGTATTAAGGCAGTTTGTGTTAATAATGATGGAACGACCAGCCACAGTGGGGTGAAACACTCCACAAAACGCACCTTCTTCTCCTCCTGCAAGGGGACCATCTCATGGTAACGTGGCAATGCCAGCTCAGACTGACTCCTCTGGCCCTTCCTCACATTCAGATTCTCATATTCAGCCTTGAAATAGCTGAAACATAGGAAACATGGGAAACATAGGAAACATGGGAAACATAGGAAACATAGGAAACATGGGAAACATGGGAAACATAGGAAACAGGAAACATGGGAAAAATAGGAAACATAGGAAACAGGAAACATGGGAAACATAGGAAACAGGAAACATGTGAAACATAGGAAACAGGAAACATGGGAAACATGGGAAACATAGGAAACATAGGAAACAGGAAACATGGGAAACATTGGAAACATAGGAAACATAGGAAACATAAAAAACATAGGAAACATAAAACATAGGAAACATGGGAAACATGGGAAACATAGGAAACAGGAAACATGGGAAACATAGGAAACAGGAAACATAGGAAACAGGAAACATATGAAACAGGAAACATAGGAAACAGAAAACATAGGAAACAGAAAACATAGGAAACAGAAAACATAGGAGAGCACTGCAGCACTGGGTTCTCAGGGATGGGGGAGGATACCTCCCCCAGTTAGGCTCATGTACCCCGGAACTCAAGGAAGAGGGAGAAGATGGGGAGAATTTACACGATTAAGGGGCGTGCTGGCTGGAGGTTGGGCAGGTGCCCACAGTATGAGGGGCGTGCTGGCTGGAGGTTGGGCAGGTGCCCACAGTATGAGGGGCGTGCTGGCTGGAGGTTGGGCAGGTGCCCACAGTATGAGGGGCGTGCTGGCTGGAGGTTGGGCAGGTGCCCACAGTATGAGGGGCGTGCTGGCTGGAGGTTGGGCAGGTGCCCACAGTATGAGGGGCGTGCTGGCTGGAGGTTGGGCAGGTGCCCACAGTATGAGGGGCGTGCTGGCTGGAGGTTGGGCAGGTGCCCACAGTATGAGGGGCGTGCTGGCTGGAGATTGGGCAGGTGCCCACAGTATGAGGGGCGTGCTGGCTGGAGGTTGGGCAGGTGCCCACAGTATGAGGGGCGTGCTGGCTGGAGGTTGGCAGGTGCCCACAGTATGAGGGGCGTGCTGGCTGGAGGTTGGGCAGGTGCCCACAGTATGAGGGGCGTGCTGGCTGGAGATTGGGCAGGTGCCCACAGTATGAGTGGCGTGCTGGCTGGAGGTTGGGCAGGTGCCCACAGTATGAGGGGCGTGCTGGCTGGAGGTTGGGCAGGTGCCCACAGTATGAGGGGCGTGCTGGCTGGAGGTTGGGCAGGTGCCCACAGTATCCAAAAGTGCTTAGGGAGACTCACCCAAACTCAAGACCACTGATTAATATTGTCAAGATAGAAGTGCCAGCCATAAATTATATTAATCACTTTAATAAACCTTACAATTATTAAAACGGAGGCAAAAGCAAGTGACAGGGACCATGTGTCCTGGGTTTTAGTGTGGCGCCTTTGAATCTAGTTAACGCTGGGAAACAGATGCACATTTCAGGATATCAGAGCCAGCTAGATGTGTGACTGAGGTGGTCCCATAGACCAGAGTCACTGAGTCACGGGACCAGAGTCACTGGATTGGACCAGCCTAGGTTAGGGCTGTGTGTTAAGATGTGCGGAGTGTGAGGAGACAAGACTTACTCAGCATGGTTGTACTGGCCTGGACATGGGTGGGGTGTGGTGTGTGGAGTGTGGGGTTTGGAGTGTGAGGAGACTAACTCATCATAGTCGTACTGGCCTGGACATGGGTGTGGTGTGGGGTGTGTGGAGTGTGGGGTTTGGAGTGTGAGGAGACTCACTCATCATAGTCGTACTGGCCTGGTCCGGGGCTCTCAACCACCTTCACCTCTACTCTCTTCCCTGTCATCTTTCCAAAATGGACGCCTTTGTACTTTTGATAGGTGCTGGATTTTGCCTGGGGAAGAGAAGGAGGGAAAACATCTGAGAGGGTGGAGTCTATTGGGTATGTTTTATTTTTATTCTTCAGGATGGGATTTATAAATGTCCAATAAATGTCAGTATATGTGAATAAATGTCAGTATATGTGAATAAATGTCAGTATATGTCAGGACAGTTGAGATTTAGCAACCAGTATCTCTTCACAGCTTCAACAATTTCTACTCTGTCAGTAGCAATATGGCACGTGGGTCTTAAGTGATAATGTGATAATGTGATAATGTGATTATGAGAAGATTATATGATAATGTGATAATGTGACAATGTGATTATATTATAATGTGACAATGTGATTATATGATAATGTGACAATGTGATTATATGATAATGTGACAATGTGATTATATAATAATGTGATTATATGATAATGTGACAATGTGATTATATAATAATGTGATTATATAATAATGTGATTATATGATAATGTGATTATATAATAATGTGATTATATAATAATGTGATTATATAATAATGTGATTATATGATAATGTGATTATATAATAATGTGATTATATGATAATGTGATTATATAATAATGTGATTATATAATAATGTGATTATATGATAATGTGATTATATAATAATGTGATTATATGATAATGTGATTATATAATAATGTGATTATATGATAATGTGATTATATAATAATGTGATTATATGATAATGTGATTATATAATAATGTGATTATATAATAATGTGATTATATGATAATGTGATTATATAATAATGTGATTATATGATAATGTGATTATATGATAATGTGATTATATAATAATGTGATTATATGATAATGTGATTATATAATAATGTGATTATATAATAATGTGATTATATGATAATGTGATTATATAATAATGTGATTATATGATAATGTGATTATATGATAATGTGATTATATAATAATGTGATTATATAATAATGTGATTATATAATAATGTGATTATATGATAATGTGATTATATAATAATGTGATTATATAATAATGTGATTATATGATAATGTGATTATATAATAATGTGATTATATGATAATGTGATTATATAATAATGTGATTATATAATAATGTGATTATATGATAATGTGATTATATAATAATGTGATTATGTGATATGACATAGCAGGATGGAATTTAATCAGATACCCCAGAACAACTAGCTAACACCCCAAACGTCTGTTTAAAAAATGGACGAAATGCACACCACAAACCAAAAGTATGAGTCACTAGTTTTGCCTTGAAATTGATGAGAATGGTGGATTTTGAACTAAGGTAAAAAACAGAGTACGCCCTAGATAGATCACTACTGCCCATATAAGTATTTCCAGCATCGTCTTTTCCCCTTTGAAAGAACACCATTAGACTGCTACTTAGCTCCGTGACCTGATAAACTTGGTGGTTAAAAATGCATGTCAGTCCGGAGATTTAAAGCCTTCACAGACAAAGGAATAAATTGATGCACTCTTGATAACCCTAAATCACCAGGCTTTCTGGGCGGCTGGGTGTGACACAGCCTACCTCAAGGACGCTGTTCACTCAGTTAGTCATTAGCAAATGAAATATGCCCTAATTGACGTCCCAACCAGTGGACGGTGCATTTTCTTAAAGTGAATATTGTAATACAACTCGTAGAATAATTACTAATGGTCTTCTGTGTTGACACCGGAATAAATGAACAAGGTGCTTTGTGGCTTTTTAAAGTGGTGCTCCCATCATTAGCTATGGAAATAGATTCCAGGCAAATTACGAGATCAACCGGAGCATGGGATTGACTCCTGCTAATGGAACTCCCTCACACAGGGTAAGTGCAGATACAAGCACAAGCACACGCACGTACGTACGCAGACACACGCTAATGAATTTACCCTCAGCACTCCCTTTGTCATAACGAGTGTGTGTGTGTGTGTGTGTGTGTGTGTGTGTGTGTGTGTGTGTGCTCTCTCTTACCAAGAACGGGTTGTAAAAAGCAGGTCCTAGTGTATCATCCTTTTCACCTGGTTTTCTCCTGCAAAGAAACCCCTGTCCATCCTCTTCATAGCCGAAGGCCTGTCCCGGGGAAGGGATGGAGGGAATGTCTGGCTTAGGTAGGATCTTCAGGTGCGCCGGCCTGCTGTGAAGCCCCTGGCAGGAACACAGAGTGGCTGGCTGTTAACCAACAATATCTGCATCCTCTGCTTCCAGTTGCGTCATCTGAGCAATTAGATAGTTTTTTCAGAACACCTCTAGCCGGTTCTCTGGAACAGTTCCCAGCTCACCTGGGCGTTCCTCTGGGCGTTCCTCTGGGCTATTTGTTAGTGAACCAGTGTAGCAATTTCAGCTTTGCATCGAAACTGAGAGTCATCATATTCAAGGAGAGAGCTCCCAGATTGTTTCTGTTTTGTTAAAGCTGAATACTCCTGAGGTCTGCATACCTTTTGTGTACCTCTCTTCCCCTGCAGATGGATCGTAGCTCCGGCGGAAGTGTAGCAAGCTGGCCGGATGTTGTAGGTTCCCGGCCCCGGGACCTCGGACACCGTATCATCAAACCGCTTTGATCTATTCTGTAGACTTTGTCCTCCAACAATATGATCCTGTAAGGTTCAGATCAACATGGCCTTATTGTTTTATAATGATTACCTGCACTTGCTTATTAAATTCGGTTTCAGCCAATGAACTTTCCCCTTTAGGTGGGTGGATGTGTTACCTTTCTGTTGAAGCTGTTGTATTGCCCTGGTCCAGGCAAGGAGGCCTCATCGCTGGACCTGTAGAATATTGTCTCCCAGGAGGAAAGTGAGAGGAATGGAGCATAGCTCTCTGCAAAAGAATGTGCGACAAATCACATAGCTGTCTGCGCCGTGACAAACTGTCATGTACTTTTATATAATACTTCAACCTGTGTTTAAATTGTTTTATTGTTATCTTAGCTCATGAAGAACTCTGAAGAACTTAATAAGGACAATTATTAGGTATATATTATATATTACTTATTATTAACATAATTGCACAGAGTAAAAATTATCAAGAACATTGCTGAGTCAAGGAACACTAATATATATTATGTCCTTGCAAAGCTGCCAGTAGATAATCCATTATCAAAAACGGTTTCTAGACAATTCAGAGACTGTCGTTTTTTGAGTGTATTCCAAAGGGTCTGAATACTTACATGTGATATATATTTAACATAAATACATTTCTAAAGTATTGTACCTGAGTAAGTATGTAATTCATATGTAAGTACACTGAAATAAGGACACCATAAAATGAAGTGTTATCAAAATAGATTTACTGATATTATAATGTTAGCAGTACTGTAACAAAAATGGAAGTAAAGGGGATTGAATACTGTCCAAATGTACTATGGTACCTTAGTTATGCGACTAATTGGTCTCAACAATTCATATTAATGAACAATTAATGTTAACATGAGCAATCATCCTACCTGATCTATTGGTTTTGTATTGATTGACCTCATATGATCCTGGACCAACCTGGGACGTGGTACCACCCACCGTCTGGTAGGTACATCTGGGACTCCGACTATACATCAGCAATTGCTATATGATAAGGACACTTTATCAAATACTCTCATTCATAGCTTCTCTTTAGTCATAATAAATAGTTTTATCTTGTGTCCGGCTCGTGTTCCGCGTTACTGTCTGCGTTGCTTAGTCACCAAAGTTTGGTGTCACATAACACAAATAACAGGGTAATATAATAGTTGAATATACTTAGCAGTCATTACGAAATGTTAAATGTTCATAGTAAAACATTAACTTCTGTAATATCAATTATTTCGATGATTTCCCAGAGTATCTTTATTTAAAAAATATTAAAGGACTGACTCATTTAGAGCAATGCTTCCATCTAGAGGTTCTCCATTAACGATACACTTGATCCCAGCCAAGAAATACCTGAAAATAAAAAGGTATCGTTAAATCACTACGGATTCCATGCATCCATTTCAGACATTTTACCAAAATGCCAATTATCCATGAACTGTCCATAATTCAGAGGACGAAGCACATTTTCTCATAGACGTTTAATGGAATATGTTTCATTTAAAAACGACGTTTTAATCAAATTATCATAATATGATATTAAATAGTTTGATTATATGATTACAAAATAATAAATATTTACATAAATTGCGGAATTTTAATTTCTGTGAAATTTCGAGATGCATCGCGTTCTCCCAAACTGTGGGTGGCAGTGCAGGGAAACCTGAGCCGAGCTACAATCTCGAAGAAACCGGGATTATCTCGCGAGAAATCCAGCCAACTGTACTGCTGGAAAGACAACGGGGGAGGGAGGGGTGCTAGACCAGACAAAACACAACGACCACATCTAGCTGGCGCGGGCGCTACTATTAATTATAACCTCTTAATATATATTATCGATTACAGATTTACTTTTAATTATTTGTGTGTTTTAGTCGTCCAGTTTACGCCACAAAGATCCACGATGCCCAGTAGCACATCGATGTTGGAAACCGGGGAAACCGAGTCGGAGATGCCGCCTCTAGTGGTGCATGCCGGTATAGGCTTGGATGACCACGACAGACCGGCGGAACCAGCAGAAACACTCATGCATCCGCGCCCGGCCTCTCGTTTCAGGCTACTCGGTGCGGTCCTGGACCTACAGCCTTTACCCCGCTACCGTCCGACAGAGGAGGAGGAGGACGAGGAGAGAGTCGTCGAGGAGTTGCAGGAGGAACATGAAACCAACAGCTCGCCCCCTGTGCAGGCCCCAGGAGTACAGTCGGTCCTGAAACCGGGGATGGAGACGCCCGATACACTCCTGCTGTATAATAATGAGCCTGAGGACGACCCACACCACCAGGCTACAGGGATGGTTATGGTGCCATCTGGTTATGGAGAGTCTGGATATGATGAAGAGGTTGAGACGTCCCTGCTTCTGAGGAGGAAGAGTGTGAACACCACAGAGTGTGTCTCGGTTCCCACATCTGAACATGTTGCAGAGATTGTGGGCAGACAGGGTGAGTTGGTGAAGAAAACACACCAAACATAAGAGATGGCAGATGTGGACCGTACCATAATTGATCTAGAACTTGATTTACGCAGCATTATAACACTTTAGGTATTTATTTAAATGTTAGAAACACGAATGCTGGTGTTTGCGAAGTTTGTCCCCGTTTATATTCACAGAAAATATTGATTTGTTGTTTTTCTTGCCGTGTAATTAAGTGTTCAGTTTTATTAGTTGTATTTGTTGTTATGCTAACGCTAGCTAGTGCTACTAGCACCCATAATAATAGCTCGGCTTCTGTTGACCACCAAACTGTCGATACTGTATTAATCAGTGTTATTATGTCGTAATATACCGACATTTTGATTTGCTTACTAGCCAACTCGGTTTGTCTTCGGGGTTGACTTTATAAACTTGTAAACATGTATTGAATTGACTGGCAAGGCTAGTTTCTCCGGTAGTTTTCATGTGTGCCTTTGTGGGGGATGGTGAGCTGTTGAACCCAGGCTGCTAGAGGAAATGAAAAGTGGCTCGACTGGCACACAAACGCTTGGGACAAAATAACTTTATTTACCCAAAACAGTCAACAGTCAAAATGTCGATTGTAAATGCAATTAATAGTCTTGTTCAAACCCCCCAAATCGAAAACCCCCAAAATGTTTAACTGAGATTCTTCCTCTACACTTTTTTCCCAGGTTGCAAGATCAAGGCATTGCGAGCAAAGACCAACACGTACATCAAGACACCCATGCGAGGGGAGCAGCCGGTCTTTGTGGTGACTGGGCGTAAGGAAGATGTGGCCATGGCCAAAAGGGAGATCCAGTCTGCAGCCGAGCACTTTTCACTTATCCGAGCCTCCCGGAACAAGACGGGTCCGTTGGCGGTGGCGGTCGTGCCAGGGCTGCCGGGCATACCCTCTCTGGCCGGGCAGACCACCATCCAGGTACGTGTGCCGTATCGCGTGGTTGGCCTGGTAGTCGGGCCCAAGGGTGCCACCATAAAGCGCATCCAGCAGCAGACACACACCTACATTGTGACGCCAAGTCGAGACAAAGAGCCAGTGTTCGAGGTGACTGGCATGCCCGAGAATGTGGACCGGGCGCGGGAGGAGATCGAGGCCCACATCGCCACGCGCACCGGCAACTGCGTGGAGGTCCCCGGGGACGAGAACGACTTCCACTACAACGGCACAGATGTCAGCTTCGAGGCCGGCGGCTGCAACAAGTGGCTGCAGGCGAATGGCGTCACGGCTGCCGCAGCACACAACCCCGGAGCCCGGATAACTGCCAACTATCGCAACGACAGCTCCAGCTCTCTGGGGAGTGGCTCCACTGACTCTCACTACGGAGGTGCGGGAAACCGCATGGCAGACTTCAGTCCGACGAGCCCCTTCAACGCCAGCGGTAGCTACAATAACAACAGCGGAGCAGCCAGCTTCTGGTTCGGGGAGACTCGGCTCCCCATGGCCCCCGAGGCGGCTCTGGGCTCTCCGAGGTTTGACTCTCTGGCGGTGACTGTAGCAACACCGCAGCCGGCGGCGGCGTGGAGGCCCTTCGAACAGGGCGTGCAGTCGGCGGAAGGTTGCCAGGCCCCCGTCCGAGACAGCCAGCCTGGTACGCCTCGCCTCTCCCCCACCTTCCAGGAGGCATTGGAGCACCCCCTGGCTCGGCGTGTTCAGAGGGCTCCCGTCAGCGCTTCAGACGCCAGGGAGTTCCCCGTCTACGGCCCCGCCTTCTCGTCCTCCGGCGACAGCACCAGCTCCAACTCCCCGCCGGATTTTAGCCGCGTGCGCCAGGAGTGCATCCGATGCCTGGAGAGTGAGATCATTGCGGCCCTGGTGCCCTGTGGGCACAACCTGTTCTGCATCCAGTGTGCCACCCGTATCTGCCAGAGCCCGGAGGCCATCTGCCCCGTTTGCCAGGTGCCCGTGTCCCAGGCCATACGCCTGCGTAACATGTGAGGGCGTGGCCTCTAGTCAGGTTGGAGCGTAACATGTTAGGGCGTGGCCTCTGGTCAGGTTGGAGCGTAACATGTGAGGGAGTGGCTGGGGGCGTGGCCTCTGGTCAGGTTGCAGCACGGAGGCCGGACACTCGCTAAGTAGCATTGGGATTCCCAAAAAATATTTTTATTTTGACATTGTAATAATCATTTTTTTATCTAATGTAATAATTTTGTGGAGAGGGATGCTTGGCAGCCCAGTTGGGTTTGAATCAATGTTAACGTTTTATTTCTCTACTGGTTTAAGTACTTTTATTTTGCTGCTATTTTTATATAAACAATAATTCTTCCCCTTGCCTGTCATTAGCGGTGCTTACAGACAGGAAGTACCAATATGTGCTATTTCAGTACTGCCATGCTTTCCATTGCAACGTAAAAACATTATGTTTACAGTAACCTGTGCCTAATTCCACTTAAGTAAATAAAACTTGGTTTTGTGGGCGTACCACGTTAGCATAGAACTCTCTAAAAAAAGCCTTTTTTTAGAAAGCATGTCTTATATCGAACACTATTTCTCGACCTAGACCTTTATGCTTAAAGGGCATGTCTTAGATCCATTCAGGTAGGGTCCTTGTTCTCCATCGGGGTGGGGGTCACAGCTCATGTTCCTGTGAGATTGGGCTCCTCACATTCCAGCCACATTCTCCAGTATTTTTTGTGACGCTTATGAGGGAGTCCGACAGACATGAGACAATCGCCCACACTGAACTTAACTAGCCTACGTTAACTCTAATGCAATTTTTGGACTTGCAGTTTCCTCTGCCTCTGGTACAAGTTCTTGATTTGAGCTGCCTTCTGAGTTTTCTCACATGCCCATGTGCAGGGCTGACCGAGTATTTAACGCGGTGTCATAAGTCACCCTGTCAACTATTGGCTGCCATTGTGCCGGGAGCCCAGGAATTGGTAAAGATCGGATTTGTCAGAGCGCCAATATTTGGTCGACCTGTTTAAAAGCCGACCCAGAGGTATGCGGCTTGTCCTGTTTGAATGATATCTTATACATACGTTTCTCAGTCTCAAGACAAATCTTGACATTTTGTGTATTGAGTATTATTATTATCGTTAAAGACCGGTAATATACAGACATTTATTTTTTATTTGACTTGAAGTTACATTTCAGATATACAAATATAAATATATATATATTAAAATGTTTACAAATAAGATTTATTTTTCTGTAGTACGAGCAGAACTTGGAGGCGAGTTGGGATGTACTGTAGATTGTCAGTGCTATTTGCTTGTAGTATAATTAATCAGTTTTTAAATAATGATTAGCAATCGTCATGTAGAGCGGAACACATGCGCATGTTATTAGCATTGTAACCTGCAACCATAAAAGGCCAAGAATTGAATGTGCGGTGGTCTGTACGCTACCAAACTAAGAATGGAATAAATGTATCTTAAAAAAAAAAATATATATATATATATATATATGCTGTTACCAACGGTTAAAGTATTTACTAATTTTACTACAAACTTTTGTTTTGTATATGTAGGAAATCTAATGACATAAATTCAACAAATTAAGTTGTTTTAAAGCAAACTATATTTTATGATAAATGGCCTTTTTAGTTGTGGCCGAAGCACTGATATTATATATTTGCTGTAAAGAGAATTAAGAGTTTTATTTTTCTGATATCAAAGTTACTTAATAAAGATGTTTTCATTTAAAGCACTTATTTGTCTCTTGTTTTTATTTTCCACAGGTTACATTGTTCACTATTGCATTACAGCAACCTAGGTCCAACCTGATGCTCTTCTGACAGTGAACTCTTTTCCAAAGTCGGTTCATTTCCCAATACTTGTTATTTTTGGAAAAGTGGAGTGAGCCATGTGAGATATTTTATGTCACAGAGGTCATTCACACAAACAGGTATTGCATTCAAAGTGACATGTTTGTTTGCTCCATAACAGTAACCTCCCAATGTGTTTTCGTTACTGTGTTACAACAGCAATGGAAAGACAAACCACCTCGGGCTGTTGTAGACGTGGCGTTGAGTTGGATTACATGTTAAAGTAACAGCATGTTAGACAACCAAATTCCAGAGAACAGTCAGGTAAAAAATGTTTTTTACATAATGTTCGATGAGCCAGAACTTACAGGGTCAATTTATCACCTACAATTAATAGACTAAAGCGAGTGTTTTAATGGTTGAGGTCACAGCGTGAGGCTGTTGGGTAGCTGGCATTAATGTTAGCAGACTGGATCTCTGATATACAGCCTTTATATCTGGTAATCTGGGCGCTAAAATGAAAAAATTCTTAATCCAAAAAGTTTCGATTACTGGTTGGAATATGTACATTAAGTGGGTGGAAACATACATAAAGAGTGGAGACAAGAATAGTAGACAATGTTTTTATTTTGACAAAAGAAATTATTTGCTGCCATTCATCTAATTAGCAGCAACAATAGAATCCTATGGTACCAAACTTCAATACATACAAAATGGGTATTGGCCTTAGAATGTCATTTAATATGTGGGCATCAGCAGAAATAATGGAACTAACAGTCTCAAATCCAAGTCATGTTGAGTTTTGTGTCATATAATGTAACAATCCAAAACAAGCTTCTCTGACGATAATACCCACATCGCAAAAGCCTGAACAAGGCGTCAGATAAAGCAAATTGAAACATCTAAGAAATACTGTTTGACAAATTAAGAGCCCAGACAGAACCCATGATCTCTGAGACAGGCTGGATTTTATCCCAATATCTTTTTGGGACCCGACTTAATTGGTAAATCATTTTAGTTTGTGGAAAATATCCACACTTGAGACTACAGATTTAAGTGGCTCTAATAATGATTTATGTAGAATTTAACTACTCTGTGAAGTTGAATTTCATCGATAAAACAATTATACTAATTTAATTTACATCCAGGAAAAATGACCTGAAATAACTGTTAAGTCTTGCAAAGCCATTTATTTAGCACTTGATTCTAACTAAATGTATTTTTATTACCAAGTTTATGACAGTTTTGTTATTCGGGCTGTTGCAACTAAACATGACAAATGGCAATTCTCATCAAGTCCTTTATAACACAGTGATGAATGATTAAGCATGCTGTTAGTGTGTCTATATCCCACCTATATACATGTTTGTGTGTGTGTAATGTAGTTGTGATTACATGTCATCAATGGTTTCTTGTCCTCTTGAATTTGTGAACACTAAAGTACTAAAAGGGGGTTGCAGAACAGAACTTAAACATAAGATAATCTACAAAGTGTCATTGCCTACGTTGTGAAAGTTTAATTATGAAGTCCAGTGTAAGTCTTAGTGTTATGGACAAGCATACTACGACCTGACATCCAATCTGCAAAGAACCTCAAGACGTCCAACTTTGCCAGTACAGTATGGTAGCTTGTAGTATGCAGGATACAAAATAAAACATAAGTAGTGAAATAAAAATGTTACTACAATTCCTTTCATAAAATAGTCTACACAAAAAGTTAGCAATTATTTTTTATAATACACAGACTTTGTCTGGCTCATGCTGGACATTGTCATTATACTGGTATTCCATGGCTGTAAGTGACAGGCCAAAGACTATTATCTGAGTAGCAAACCATACAGCTGGTAATGAGACCAATCTAAAAGGGGGCCATGGAGCTTAAGGAAAATGTCCCACTTTCTTAAATCAGAGCCTTCATTCTAATCTAGATGTGTGTATTTTACACAATGAAAGCAAAAAAAGACAAACTTGAAGCAACAGAAATCACTGCTTCTTTAAAAGAGGTGAAGAGGGCCGCTTTCCTGTTCCCTGACGACCCCCCAAGCAAGGTTCATCAAACTGAAGTGCCCCAGGTTTGGTGGTTCAGTCCAGGGTCTGGGGGTGTGGTGGTTCAGTCCAGGGTCTGGGGGTGTGGTGGTTCAGTCCAGGGTCTGGGGGTGTGATGGTTCAGTCCAGGGTCTGGTGGTTCAGTCCAGGGTCTGGGGGTGTGGTGGTTCAGTCCAGGGTCTGGGGGTGTGGTGGTTCAGTCCAGGGTCTGGGGGTGTGGTGGTTCAGTCCAGGGTCTGGGGGTGTGGTGGTTCAGTCCAGGGGCTGTGGGTCAGCTGGTTCAGTCCAGGGGCTGTGGGTCAGCGATGGGCATTGTGTGCAGCACCTCATCCAACAGCTGAAGAGCCCGGTGGAGGTGTATTTCAACCCAGCAGGGGGTCTCCTTGATGCTCTGCCGGGGGTAGTCAGGACCCCAGCCTTTGACAAAGCTCATGCGCAGGATACAAAGCCTTCTCAGGTCATCCACCCCAATGCCTGCAGCTGCAGAAAGGCCTGGGTGGGACAAGGAAGTGGAATAAGTCCAACCAGAATCAAACAACGTATCGCACTTTGGCAGACAATGACTTACAAATGGTGACCTATGACCTGGCACTTGGTATACCATTCATGGTAAATATCAGTGTATGTTTCTTAGGATGAATCCTGGTCACTATTCATTCAAGAATCACTATCCTCTGCCCCTGTGTGTTCGGGTACCCCTGGTGAAGGTGTGTGTGTGCGTGCGAGTACCCTCGTTGAAGGTGTGTGTGTGTGTGAGAGTGTTTCTCCGGTGAAGGTGCGTGTGTTCGTGTGTGTGTGGCCTACTGATGGCTGGAGCGATGCCTCCCACGGACCCTGGACCCGGCATGTTCCCGGCCACAGCCGCTGCCTGTGCCGCCGCTGCAGCCTGAGCCGTAGCCGCCTGCTGCTGCATCTGCCGGTGACACTGGCGCAGGTCAAACACCTGGGCAGGAACACAAAACCAACCGACTTTAAACACGGGGGTGTTTCTCCACCAGTTATGTGAAATGAGAAAACATTTTCAGGAAAGGTCTGGGAGAAAACAGGGTAAAGTGTGTTGCTTTGTTTTCCCCGGGCAGATGCTCTAACCACAGTCGCACCTATTGAGTCTGTATGTCAAAGTGATATGGTCTATCTGATGTTATAGTAGCCATAGTTACGGGCGGCCTTGGTTAAAACAATCATACATGCTAATCACACATGCTAACACCAGGGATTTCACACCAAAACAACGACCACATTGGAAACGCCATGCAAACAGAGAGGTTTGCAGAGAGGTTGGCACCTGCCTTGATGTAGGCACTGGGGTAGATCTTGTGTACAGCGTCACCGGGGGCGCGGCCGGCTTCCCGGTCGAGGTAGTAGCTCTGCACGAACACGGCATGGTCGCTGAGGCAACGCACCCACACGTCCCCCTCCCCTTTGCACTCCAGTTGGATCCCCTTGCCGATGTGGAGCCTGGTGCAGAGCAGCCGGGACCAATCAATGAAATCAATGTCCATCAAATCAATGTCAATCAAATCAATGTCAATCTTATTTATTTTATAAAGCCCTTTTTTGCAATGACAGTTGTAACAAAGTGCTTTGAAAATAATCTGATTGATACACTGTGGCTAGGGAAAACTCCCTGATGGGTCGTATAAAGGAAGAAACCTAGAGAGGAACCAGGCTCTGAAGGGTGGCAAATCCTCATCTGGGTGTGCCGGGTGAACTTTAAATAGTAAATAATTACCAAATGCATTTAATACATAGTCCAGGTCTGATGCATGACCAGTCAGACTGAGACAATCAGGGGTCAATGTGGTGCGATCTCACAGACAGGGAGGTCAGGGTGGGTCAGACCAGGGGACTGAGCTGCCGTACCTGGCTCGTTCTATGGCCTCTGTCCGGTGCACGTTGCTCAGCTGTCCCAGGCAGAAGCGGTCTCCTCCAGAAGGGTCCACGTATCCGTCCACAGTCACCACCGGGCAGGTGGCCGGCACCTTGAAGGTCTCGCCCACCTGCACGTCCATCTCGAAGTAGGCAATGGAGCACCAGTAGTCGGGCGCTGCGGGCAAAACAAACAGCTCCGTTTCCTCCATCCTCTCCAGACACACAAACGGTGCCGTTCAAACAGTTGTGCCGTCGTGCCTCACTTACCTGGGTGATTGGAAATAGGCGGCTGGAAACTGAGCTCATTGTGCCCAGGCCCTGCAGCAATGACACATGGGAAAACAGCACATGGTGAATGGTGAACAGAAGCCCCTCCCTAACCCTCACCACGGCAACAAGCTGCAGGCAGTACCCTGTGCCCTAAAAGTGAAATGCGTGTTCCACCAGAGGGGCATGGTGGTGGTGGTGGTGGTGAAGGTGGCATGGACTCACAGTAGCACCCCGGGTGAGGCATGGGTGGGTGGTGTTGCAGGTGCCCGTTCTGATGGTGAGGCATGTTAGGGGTGAAGCTGCTATTTCTCGTCCAGGTGGAGTTGGCATCTGTAAAGGCAGAGGCGAATGCCTACAGATAAGACTTGAGGGGGGGAACTGGAACATTGCCACAGTCCATACACCCAGCAGATAAGCCGAGAGGAGCTAAAACAGGGGGACGTTTGGGTGTAGATACTAGCCAATGGGCAGGACACGCACCAGTCAAACCCTGTGTCCCAGCATGAGGTTGTGAACAGTGTGAGGTGAATACTGCATGAAATTTACAATGTTTGCCCCTCTGCTGTGGTAAAACAGATCAACCAGGGATATGACAAATCCCCTACTGATACAGGATATTGTGTAGGCGCTCACTTCCTGAACCGACAGAGATGCTGGGGAAAGCGGAGGTCGAAGCGGCACTGGCGTCTGAGGGGGACAGCAGCCCGGGGGTGCCGAAGGCCTCAGAGGAGGACACAGCTCGGCCAGAAGGAGGGTGCTGGATGGTCTGAAGGGAGGGTCCACCGTCGATGCTGGGCAGCGGGGAATGGCCGTCAAAATCATACTCATCTTTAACCATGAGTCCTGAGCTGGGAGCTGAAAATACATAGCAGCGCAGAGTTGGGACAAGCCAGGAAACAGGAAACGAAAGTGCAGACAAACCACAGAGGTCAGGGGTCACCTACCTGAGCTGGTCAGTGTCAGGCTTGACAGGTCTGTTAAATAGAAAAGGAGAGATGATCAGGCGAAACAAAAACAAGGGACCTCGCGGGCGGTTAAAACCTACAGCGAGCAGACGCACGCCAGAGGAGATGTCACACACTCACCAATACCTGGAGAGACAACCCGGTCGTAATGGTACGGGTTCACGCAAACACTGTCACACTTCAGGTCAAAGGCGAACTGGCAATACTTGACGTGTTTCAGTTCATTCTTATGCAAGTCGGGCCACCTCCACAGCCGAGTGTGAATCACGTGCGGGAACCCTTTACGTCCCGCCACCTGAGAGGAGCGTAGTCAGAGGACATTTGCAAATGGAAAGTTGGGAGTACATAACCAAGCAAAGCCCGTACTTCTACATCTAGAGACATATATCAAAAAACGTCAGACATTGGTGCACACGCAACGACCTGGATACTGCTCCTGGATCAGCATCTACAATAAGGATAATGTGGGTGGGTGTGAGGGGAAATCTGATCTGAGATCAGTACCTAGATGGCAGCCATAGAGCCCTTACCTGCAGGCGTCCGTCCAGAGTGCGGCCGATGGTGACACATTTGCTAGGGTGAGCCCCGTTGGTGGTGATGGCTGTGATCAGCGAGTCCAACTCGTCCTTTTTCTCCTTCAGTTTCTTCACCAGGCTTTCAATTGCCCTCTTTGCGAATGTCTCGCTCTCTCCGCCCTGCCGGTGACACATCAGGCTGTGTACAATGCTGAGGCAGGCGTCGTTACTCGATGGGGTGTTGGTAATAGACATCCTGAGGGCCGCTGGTCTGTTGAGTTGTACAAGGAGTAGATACTTTGTCCTGGGTGTGAATGTGGCTTCAAAACATCAGAAAGAGAAGGTGTTCTCCATCCACTTCAATTGGGCAGCTTCAGGTCCAAGGCATCGCAGAACTATTGTTTTTTTCACCTTCGCCGTATCTCCAAAAACCCACTGCCTAAAGGGCGAGTATTAAGGGATCCTGAAAGAAAAAATGTTATGTGTTTATTTAACTTTTGTTGGTTTAAAAATATAATTATGAATTATCTAGCTAGCTCCCAAGCACAGCAAACTCATGGTATCATAATGTTAATCCTAAACATCACAAACTAACGTAACACACTGTTTCTGCAACATGCCACCCCTACAAACGTTATATGGAATAAACGAACAATTATGTACCATGGTGAGTAATTAGTCACTAATGCAACAAGTCAAAATAATTTGCATAATATATTTAAATATTCAAGCTTACTGTAGATATATACTTTACTTAGCTGAAGTTGGCCAGTTTAAGACAAGTTAACTACACGTTAGTTGCAGAAATACACTTTCTACAGTACTATAATATATTATCAGATGTCAACATAATAATGTTTTCACCCACAACAACAAGCATAAGCTGGACCACCAAAATAGATAGAAACTTCAGTACCATGTTAATAAGTAGATAAAGAATAACATGACAATAACTTAAACTGTCAGTAAGCCGCTAACAGAACCAATTGATTATAATATGGTAGTGATTATATAGTTACGGTAGTAAACTAGGAATAAAACCTCCCCACATAACACGCAGCTATTAGGCTAGTATATTAGCTACTCATATTGCTACACCCGTATCAGCCAGTCCCTAATATCTGTGTCCCTAAAATCTGTGTCCCTAAAAGCTGTGTCCCTAATATCTGTGTCCCTAAAATCTGTGTCCCTAATATCTGTGTCCCTAATATCTGTGTCCCTAAAATCTGTGTCCCTAAAAGCTGTGTCCCTAATATCTGTGTCCCTAAAATCTGTGTCCCTAATATCTGTGTCCCTAATATCTGTGTCCCTAAAATCTGTGTCCCTAATAGCTGTGTCCCTAAAATCTGTGTCCCTAATATCTGTGTCCCTAAAATCTGTGTCCCTAATAGCTGTGTCCCTAATAGCTGTGTCCCTAATATCTGTGTCCCTAAAATCTGTGTCCCTAATAGCTGTGTCCCTAATATCTGTGTCCTAATATCTGTGTCCCTAATATATGTATCCTAATATCTTTGTCCATACCCTGCTGTTGGGGTCAGGATCCTCCGCTCCTGCATACATCTAAACAGTTTATCAGAATGAAGGTGCCATCAGAAGTTGGATTAGAAATCCCGTATTTGTATCACCGCTTCCTGTTTACAGTGAATCCACTTCCTCCAACATGGCGCTTGGCGCATGCGCAACACTCTATAACCAAACGTCCCACCAATGAGATCATAGACATAATATACATATTATGTCTATGAATGAGATAGCATCAAGTAAAACTTTATTTGTACTGCTCAGTTTATTAACGCATTTCAGAGTTCTTAAAAAGTGAATAAGACACAATGATGGCATGTACGACGTAATTATTTAGACTAGTGGAAATAAATGCATTAATGTAAAGACAAAAAATATGGTTAACAGGCCAATGCATATAGACAAACGCAATAACAAAATAATATTGAATTGAGAAGTAGAATCATTGTATACCAATCACTTTGATCAACTAGTTGATGCATGCTCTGTCAGGTTCCAGGCTGGGTTTTTGTAAAAGCATTTTGTGACAACTGGAGTATAAAGGGCTTTATAAATTTTATTTGAGAAAGTGAATTATTTGCATATAATAATTTGCATTGCACCATTTTGACTAGCTGGGTACCAATAGACAATAAAGTAGTTTAATCTTTAAAAGCTTGAAGTACCCTACCAAGGAGTAAAATTACAAGAATGATTACAAAAATATTTTCATTCACACAACTAACAAATATGCCCCAGACACGTTCATTATTTCTGCCACAACCTCCTCATGCCACTGTGAACAGCACTTCAGCGAGGCCTTACGAGCGCTATTGGTATTGTAAGAAAGTCCTCTGCTAGGGAAACCTCTATGCCTGTGCCCTGCAACGCTTCCTCAGCTTGCCTCCTGAGCTCTAAGACATCATCCTCCTCGCCCTCTTTGTGTTGCCCAGTCGGTTTGTACCGCTGACTGAAATGGTAGAGCACCAGCCTTTGTGCGCTACAAGCCAGTGCCACTGCCGCAGCCATGCCAGGTGTGCTGTGCCCGTGGTCCACAGCCTTCTCCCTGTGTTCATCTGACAGGGTGGCTTCGTGCACCAGGACGTTGGCTCTGTGACAGGCTCGAATGCCTCCCTCGCCCAGTAGCGAGCTGCAATCCCCTAAAACACATACTTTTCGCCCTGGGATGGCTTTCTCCAGCACCTCAACTGGATTGAGCACTTTTCCTGTTTCTAATGTCACAGACTCGCCGGCTTTCAGTCGCCCGTAGAGCGGTCCCGGAGTCAAGCCTGAAAAAAAGACAAGCAAGTGTTAATTTACTTTGTTGTTTTCATAAATGCAGATATTAGCCCGGTCCCACCATAGTTATCTGCTTCTTGTCAAGACTTTCCTTTTTACTATTCACATCATAACGTTTTCACACAATTGGTACTGATGTAAATGGTTTTCATATATTAAAATGTATTGTTTTGATTTAGTATATTAAAAGATATAATGCCCCTCTATCTTATGAAAGAATATATATCTATAAAATCTGAAAAATCAACAAATTGACAACATATACAGTACTGTTAGTCAAGCCACATTGAATACATTATTACCCAGCTCTTTCAGTAGTTCTGTTTTTAAACGCCCAGGTCGATCATGTTCTTGAACAGAGAACCCGAATGAGGGTACACGATGGAACAAACGGAACGCCTTCACAACAAAGCGCTTGTCCTCCATCAGAACATAGCAGTCACTACTGACATCCAGGGCTATCGTCCGGCCGGGGAGCTCTTGGGGATGAAGACTTCCATTATCTGCGGTGACTTCAGGGCTTAGAAAACCCTCTGGAGGACACTGGTCAGCGGTAGGTTCAAGCTCATGTACAGCGTAGGGGAAAAGCAGCTGTGTGCTGGTGAGTTGTAATGCCACCCGCAAGAACCGTCTGAGACCCTGAGGGCCATAGATGTTTACACATGTTGCAGGCTGGACGGCAGAGGGGTTCAGGTTTAGGCTCACAGTGCACAGTAGCCCCGGAAGACCGAATAGGTGGTCGCCATGCAGGTGAGAAATGAACACGTTGGTGATTCTGCCTGTAATGAAAACGTGAACAGAGTGAGTGAGTCAAACGGATCACCACTTTATAAGTACAGGATATGTGTTAACTGTTAAAGGGTGCTTGCAAACTGGGTAGGCTGTAAACTGGGTCGACTGCATCAACAGGACTGTGTCACATAATGTGAGATTTCTGGTGTGTTGATTAGATAACTTACTGGACCTCAGCTGGCTCTTCATCAGTTGGGTTTGTGTTCCCTCTCCACAGTCAAACAGCCAACACTCCCCTTCTGTTCGGAGGACCACTGCAGAAGCACCACGGTGAGGAGAGGGATATGCAGACCCAGTGCCCAGAAAGGTCAAATCCATGGTCATGATGCCAAATAAACAGTCGAATTTACAGGGAAACAGCGTTTGTATTTATACCACCATCCAAACAAGTCAGAAATAATAATTCGGACCTGTCAATGAATAACTGAATAAAGCTCTTTCAGGAGGTATTTTGGAGGAAACGCCATCCGATTGGGAACTGCGTTTATAACCTTCCTCCAATTTGACACTACAAGTCGGAAACACCGACAGCAGTCAACTTCAGCCCCTCTGACGTGATGATTTTAGGATTTTAACTCTGAAAATGTTCCTGTTTCCAGTTGTTATGAACGCGGCATCAGCTCAAAAACCAGGCGCGTGTTTATGACGTAGATACCTGCGACGGAAGTGTTAGGAGGAGGCGCGGCAGACGACGTGAACACATCTGAACGAAAGGAACATGGCTGTTTGTTTGCTAATTAGCAAGGATGGAAGGCATAAACCGATTAATCTACCGCACGGACACGCTGTTATACTCGGCCGAGGTCCAGAAACCACAATAAAAGACAAAGCATGTTCCAGGGAGCAGCTTGAGGTCACGGCGGACTGCAACAGGAAGTGTGTCAGTGTGAAACAACTGGGTGCCAACCCTACTAGTGTGGACTCCCAGATGGTAGGTAAAGGCAACCTGTTAATGATGAGGGCTGGCCAGCAGCTGCACATGGTCAATGCACTCTACCCATATAGTGTGTGCTTCAAAGAGGATCCATCCTCCTGTCAGTCTAGCACAGAGAAGTGTGTTGGGGCCAAGAGGCCCTATGGGTCTTCTTCACTAGATGGGGACCATCACAAAGAGCCTTCTGGAAGCAGAGGCCCGAGGGGAGCACAGGACTCCACACAGTGTGAGCTCGGAGAGTCCACCAGTTCACCACCATCCAAACTCAAGCCAAATACTCACACTACAGACAAAGTGGAAACGTTCGGACACTGGAGCCAAGGTTTGAAGTCTTCGATGCAAGATCCCAAAATGCAGGTGTACAAGGACGACAGAGTTGTTGTCATCAAGGACAAATATCCCAAGGCACGCTACCACTGGCTCGTCCTGCCCTGGGAGTCCATCCCCAGTGTGAAGGCCCTGCGCAGGGAGCACTGCGATCTGTTGAGACACATGGAACAGGTGGCGGACGGGGTGGTAGAGCAACACTGCCCCGATCACAACCTGCTGAAGTTCCGCCTGGGCTACCATGCCATTCCCAGTATGAGCCAAGTACACCTCCATGTGATCAGCCAGGACTTTGACTCTCCTTGTTTGAAGAACAAGAAGCACTGGAATTCATTTACCACAAATTATTTCATAGACTCTAAAGAGATCATTGGCATGCTGGAAAAGGACGGGAGGGTCACGGTCAAAGAGGGGACAGAGGACTTGTTGAAACTGAATCTTCGCTGTCATGTGTGTGGGGCTGAGATTTCCACTATACCTAAACTCAAGGAGCACCTGAAAACCCACACACATGGCAGATAGTGACAAATCTAGAGAGTCAAAATGCATTCAAATACCTGCTCATTAGGCGGTTGGAGGGAAAGCAAGTCTATGTAAAACTAGTGTGCATTTTGCTGCTGGAGAATGATGAGTTATTAACAAGTTGTCTTGGTAATAAATACCCCAAAATCTGTTTAAATAATTTTAGCTGTATCACGGGTGGTTTTTGACATAAAAGCATGGCTTCAGAGAGAAATAAGAGGCATAGCAATTTGATTTGTTTTTACTAACATGTTGGTATAAATAAATACATGAATGGGATGGACTTCCATTCCATTATTGGTGTTAGTCAGATTTTAGACCATTTTGGATTGATAAACATGTTCACAGACCCGGAAGAAGACCCACAAACAGTAAGTAGAAAACTAATTTTAATTTTGCACAAATGTAATTCTTGTGTAACAGCACACACAAGATGTCTAGAGCAGCTCTGTGCATTTATTTGCCAAGGCCATACTGCATAACATAAAATGTCTCCAGAAACACGTATACAATAGCACACTCGAGGGAGAAAGGACTATAGAGGACTGAACTTTACCAGGGAACTCCGAGGAGTGGCCTATAATAGCTTTCTAATTGGACTATAATTTACCGGTGCAATTGGTCCAAGACGGTACCATATTTGGGATATATACACCACCATTGAAAAGTTTGGGTCACCAAGAAATGTTACTATATATATATATATATATATAAAGAAATTGCATCAGCAAATCTCTATACCACCTTTTACCTGCTATGTTACATTGTTGTTTGGCCACGTCTGTGGAGAAAAGTGTTTGTAAAACATATGCAGCCTTAAGCAGGCTGACTGTGCTGTTATAGTTAATGGAATTAAAATGAGCATCAATAGACCTTATACGAACCAGATATGCTGCAGCTTCAAGCTCTGTGTAATGTAATAAAACATGCAAATGTCTATGAATAATAAAGACATTACAGCCAGTGATTCTACTGTAAACAAGTGAAAACCCATGGACGGTCCCTGGGGTTGGCCTTTAGTAACAAATGGAGCAAAACGGACAAAACAAGAAAGGTCCTTCCACAATTTCCCCAATAAAGTGTTGTTTTGGTTGCAAATGGTTTTTCATTGGAAGTAATACCTTCCATTATCAAATGTTTGCTAACGAAATCTACATTGAGGATACATATAGTTGATCTAGTCGTCACAGTTAATTTTCTTACATATCAGCCAGGAGCCATTTCACACGCTACTATACTCAAAAAAATACAGAACGTCGAGTGCTTAGGTAACATACAATAAATGGACACATATAATATATTACACACTGAATATAATTTTATACGGAGTTGTGCGTTTCTTTAAAAGCCTTTTAACTATAATTTATAATATTTACCTGATATTTTCGATTAACCATTTTGTTTGCTAGTTCCAGCAAGTTCTCCAAGGCTTGGTGTAATCTCATATGATGTATTGGAATAGCAAACCTTCTCTTTACTAGAAGCATGTTGACTAATACAAATACCTCAAATGTTTTCATGTGTTAACTGGTCGATGAAAACCTAAACCCAACACACTGGAAACTTCCAACACGCACAAATGAAGAGTAGGTTAAAAATCCAAATAAATAAATAAGAGCATAAAAGTATTATGGTTTTTTCTTTCCACATTCTCAATTTCTCGGCAGCCAGTAAACTTCGACCAGCACATTCATGTAAAAAAGGCTCTACTTGAATTTCAAAATCCCTTTGTGGCCCTGTAGCTTTCCCAATTTCAGGCCCAGTGCCCTAGTGATCTGGAGGGGGGTTCATCCCTTTCCACTCATATATATCAGGGAGAAACGAGTCGTAGTTGATGTTCCATACTGTTGACCTGACATAGGCATCCTTGTCTTTGGGCTCTGGGTAACGGAATGCCATGTTGTTGGCGTATACAAACCGGACCACCTGCAGGGGGAGACAGTGAGACACTAAGAACATTCACTCTATAGAGTGGCCCATGTAAATGAGAATGCTTCCTACTTAAACACTTATCTGGTAAAATAATGGGTGAAAACAAATCATCAGATGAGATGTTTATATAACGATTTAATCAAAGAGAGTGTCCTATCTCTTTAAACCAGGGATGGGCAAAGGTGTGTCATAAAACCTGTCCATATGAATCTTAATCGTCTAAATCAAAGTACGTAGTATTTATTCTGGACCTAAACCTCTTCTTACCTGATATTGTAGAAACTTTCACATGTGAGGCGGTCCGTTGAATTTAAAATACTGAAAAGGCTGTGAGACAAACGTTTTTGCCCACCTATTTAAGATCGCATTTGTGCTTTTATTTTTCAACTGAAATGAGGCTGAAAGCAGCAGACTAAATGCATGTTTCTTAGGGAACCCATTTTCTAAATTCTCATCAGTGTGTATTTTTTATATAGAACAACTGCCTGATATTAGACAGGTTCATACCTTAACCGCCATCTGGAGAGATAACTCTCTGATATTAGACAGGTTCATACCTTAACCGCCATCTGGAGAGATACCTCTCTGATATTAGACAGGGGTGGATAGAGTCTCCCCTCTGCAAGCTCCTCGTCAGTCAACTGGTCCGCCAGAGTCTGTCAGAACAAATAAAAAGTCTGAAACTGGTGAGGAGAGGTTTCCCAACCTATGAATTGGTTAGTGTGTAAGAGAAGTAAACGGACAGAGGTAGAGAAATCCTGCAGTTGTTTATTTATCTGACCGTGGCAGCCTCCAGGAAGACCGTGTCACTGATGTGTCTCACACCGCTCAGGATCACGGCCAAAGCTACACCTGCAACGAGAAAAAAAACCTCACTCTTCTCCCTTTCCCTAAAACCTTTCAACATTCGTCACACACCTGGAGACAAGTTGTTTCCAGATGCTCTGCGTTTGTTAGTGAGCAGTTTGTCAGTCATTCACTAGAAATAAAGTATTTGATTCTCTGTATCTCACCGTTAGAAAAAATACTTTACCCTGTCAATTAAAGTTGTTTCTAGTCAGATAGCAACTGCTGCTATACCTGGGAAACAATACACTGGAGTCCCGCCTCCCTGGGACACAAGACCCTGTAGACCCGCCTACCTGGGAAACAATACACTGGAGTCCCGCCTACCTGGGACACAAGACCCTGTAGACCCGCCTACCTGGGAAACAATACACTGGAGTCCCGCCTACCTGGGACACAAGACCCTGTAGACCCGCCTACCTGGGAAACAATACACTGGAGTCCCGCCTACCTGGGACACAAGACCCTGTAGTCCCGCCTACCTGGGAAACAATACACTGGAGTCCCGCCTACCTGGGACACAAGACCCTGTAGTCCCGCCTACCTGGGACACAATACACTGGAGTCCCGCCTACCTGGGACACAATACACTGGAGTCCCGCCTACATGGGACACAAGAACCTGTAGTCCCGCCTACCTGGGAATATGTAGGCGTTGTTTCCTTGTCCGGGTGTGAACACACGTCCATCAGCCAAGGTCACTGGGTCAAACGGACTGCCACTGGCAAACAGACACCGGCCCTAGAAAAAAAACAAAGCCCCGGTCAATGAGTGTGTGTGTGTGTGTGTGCGTGCGTGCCTGTGGGACCACACAAGCTAGAGTGCTGTGTAGTTCAGTTGGTCGAGCACAGCACCTGCCATGCCAGAGCTTATGGGTTTGATTCCCCCTAGCACTCAATACCGTAATGTGCTCTGTGAAAGGATGTCAGCTAAATGACATTAAATGTAAACCATAGAAGGAGATGTGGGTGGATGTTTACATCTGTAAGGGTGTAGGCTTCTTCCGCTGTGCACTCTGCCTTGTTGGTGGGGTTGCTCAGGGCAAAGATAATTGGCCGTTCATTTAGGGTGCCCATTGTTTTGAGGACATCGTGGGTGAAGAGACGCCCGGCACCGGACACACCTGTGAGCAGGTAGGTCAGAGTTAACATGTTTCAACAGACAACACACAGGAAAATAAACGTGGACGTACTTGGTTCTGTGTACTTTTTTAACTTAGTAATGTCTTTAGCTGTTTAAAACATTGTTTAATTATTATTATGAAGAGGACAGATGGTGAGTGTGAGTCAGACCAATGATGGCTGTGGGTTTGATGACATTAACTGCATCCAAGAAGCTCTGAACATTTCCAGGGTCGTCATGAACAAATGCTTCCTGGTTGCTGTCAATATCCTGGGTTCGGCCCTGAAGGAAATCAGAGACAAGAAATTGAAATCAGAATCTATTTCTCAATTTAATTTCAATGAGGATGTGACACACACACTCAGTTTCGGTCACGCCATACACACACACACAGTTTTGTTCACGCCATACACACACACACACAGTTTTGGTCACGCCATACACACACACAGACAGAGAAGTGAAAGCGTATATATGACCTCTCAGTAGAGTGGATTCTAACCTTTACTAGAAGACCATACTTGTCAAACATCCAGATCTTTTACTGGCTTCGGTTTGGGTCAAACCCTTCTCTACCATCGACATGGTAATCAGATTGGCAATACCCAGGGCAGCCTGAAGGACAAATAGGAACTTAGTTATTATCCAGCGGACCGCATGGTACATAAGAAGGGAGGTGCTTCAGGAGGCATGGTGTGAAATGTCTGCAGAGTACGTCAATAAACTAAAATGCAACCGCTGCAAATAAAGGATTCTTTGAAAAAAGCAAAGTTCAAAGTACACAATTATTATTTTAATTATAAATCATTATTTCTAACCTATATTGTCTATTAACTTTGCTATATATGACCCCAAACTTAAGAAAGGTAATGTGTAGGTTTATATAGCGTTACCGTACCACACACCACAGTACATCTATCTGTATGAACTATAGAGCTATCCCAGTCATCTAGCACGTGTACAGATTGACAGGTAAAGGCATTACTGTATACAAACACAGTGACCTACCTCCCCTGCTCCACAGAACAGGACCTTGTGTTCAGTGATAGGCTTTCCGATGGCTCTCTGAGCTGCCAGGAGCCCCGCCAAGGCTACTGCTGCAGTCCCTAAATGTCACAAATGCACACCAGTCGTCCGATTAGACCCACCTTAAAGACCACTCCAGCTCAGACCCACCTTAAAGACCACTCCAGCTCAGACCCACCTTAAAGACCACTCCAGCTGAGACCCACCTTAAAGACCACTCCAGCTCAGAACCACCTTAAAGACCACTCCAGCTGAGACCCACCTTAAAGACCACTCCAGCTCAGACCCACCTTAAAGACCACTCCAGCTGAGACCCACCTTAAAGACCACTCCAGCTCAGACCCACCTTAAAGACCACTCCAGCTTTTTACTTTAGCCTGTTATGAGTGTTAGGTCGGGGTTGGCGCCTGTTATATCAGTCATGTTTAGAGGGGCAAACAGTAAACTCAGATACTACATGAGCCGAGATCTGCTGTTCACTAATTCATACATACATACATGAATGAATGTGTGGCACTACATACTGACTAGCATGTGAATGTGTGGCACTACATACTGACTAGCATGTGAATGTGTGGCACTACATACTGACTAGCATGTGAATGTGTGGCACTACATACTGACTAGCATGTGAATGTGTGGCACTACATACTGACTAGCATGTGAATGTGTGGCACTACATACTGACTAGCATGTGAATGTGTGGCACTACATACTGACTAGCATGTGAATGTGTGGCACTACATACTGACTAGCATGTGAATGTGTGGCACTACATACTGACTAGCATGTGAATGTGTGGCACTACATACTGACTAGCATGTGAATGTGTGGCACTACATACTGACTAGCATGTGAATGTGTGGCACTACATACTGACTAGCATGTGAATGTGTGGCACTACATACTGACTAGCATGTGAATGTGTGGCACTACATACTGACTAGCATGTGAATGTGTGGCACTACATACTGACTAGCATGTGAATGTGTGGCACTACATACTGACTAGCATGTGAATGTGTGGCACTACATACTGACTAGCATGTGAATGTGTGGCACTACATACTGACTAGCATGTGAATGTGTGGCACTACATACTGACTAGCATGTGAATGTGTGGCACTACATACTGACTAGCATGTGAATGTGTGGCACTACATACTGACTAGCATGTGAATGTGTGGCACTACATACTGACTAGCATGTGAATGTGTGGCACTACATTGACGGGGTTCGAAGTCCAACCTTGGATGTCGTCGTTGAAGGTGCAGTATTTCTCGCGATATTTCCGCATCAAGCGGAATGCATTGTGATTCCCGAAGTCTTCAAACTGGATCAGGGTGTCCTGTCCGTATTTGTCCACGACGGCCTCCATAAACTCATCGATGAGGTCATCGTAAAGCTGGGAACGATCCCGCTTCTGGTACAGACCCATGTAGAATGGGTCCTTGAGAAGAGTCTGGAATAAGGAGTTAGGTGGTTGTAGGTACAATACACACTGCCTCACATACAATACACACTGCCTCACATACAATACACACTGCCTCACATACAATACACACTGCCTCACATACAATACCATGACATATTTGCTTTGGACCCTTAATCAAATGAATAGCAAGCATATTGGTAATAATAATGTAATACATCTGACTGTTGTTTTAATGGCCAACCTCGTTGTCAGTTCCCACGTCAATAACCACCGGGAGGCATCTCTCAGGTCTGATCCCAGCGCAGGCGGTATAAAGGCACAGCTTCCCCACAGGGATGCCCATCCCAAACACTCCCAGGTCCCCCAGGCCCAGGATACGCTCTCCATCCGTCACCACCACTGCCTGCACAAATCAACGTTTACAACAGGCTTCTACCCAGAGCATCAGGCACAAAACTGAAACAGAGAGAGACTACCTAAGGTAGCTTGTTTCTTTTTCTAAATGTTTCACTACTGTGTGCACTAATGAATGCCTCACTGTCCCGGGACTGGGAGAGGGTTTCCAGGGCACCAGTGAACAGCCAGGGGCTGCGTCGGCGTGAACAGAAATGTTTCAAAAGCAATGCAGGGACAGCATCACTTACCGCCACATTGTTCTCCGGCCAGTTGTCCAGAACAGTGCGAATGTGTCCTCGGTCCAAAATCGATATGAACAGGCCTCTGTGGGCGAAGAAACAGTCGTCCAATTAAACGTGACCTTCTATGTCCAATCTGACATCTTAAGCACTTACATAATAGAGCCATCAAATCCTGTTTAGCCATTTGAAATAATACCCTGTATCTACAACAAGGGAAAGGGGATTTGCACATTCTCTCCAAAGACCGTGAAAGAAAGCATTACTGAATAAACGGAAGGATCCAGCTGGAGTTCTTACTTGGGTCTCCGGAAGATGTGTCCGTATTTTGTGCAGGCCAGCCCCACGGTGGGGGTGTATACTATGGGCATGAGCTCCTCTATGTCCTCCATCAGCACACGATAGAACAGCTTCTCATTCCTCTCCTGGATCCCCATCAGGTAGATGTACCTGACAACAGACTCGTCAGTAAGGTGCCGTTACAGGTGAGTTATTGGGCCATCTAACTGTCATGTGATTGAATTAACCAATTACTTGTTGTGGTTTGATTGTGTTCATTGATTATATGTATATGTGTTGTAGTTTGATTGTGTTCATTGATTATGTGTATGTGTTGTGGTTTGATTGTGTTAATTGATTATATGTATGTGTTGTAGTTTCATTGTGTTCATTGATTATGTGTATGTGTTGTAGTTTCATTGTGTTCATTGATTATGTGTATGTGTTGTAGTTTCATTGTGTTAATTGATTATATGCATGTGTTGTAGTTGTATAATATCTGTGCAGTCTCAAAGGCAGGAAATGTGTGTAAACACCCCAGTCTATATCTAGTCTCTGTCTAGTCTCTATCTAGTCTCTGTCTAGTCTCTGTCTAGTCTCTGTCTAGTCTCTGTCTAGTCTCTATCTACCTCTGACATGCACAATATTAAAATTCGGCATGAAACTGCAGACTGCGTCTGTTCTCACTTCTCAAGTGGGTCTGTCATCCGCTTCAGGTTCCTCTGGAACCGCGTGGCCTGAATGTCCTGGCTCTCAATCTTGGGTGGCAGAAGACCCTGCAGACCCAGGATCTGCCTCTCCAGGAGTGTGAAGGCCATGCCCTAGAGGTGAAGACGGAACAGGACATGAGAACATGCTGCAGGTACAGTTCAGAGACAGCTGCCCCACGCAGCTCTGGGTTGCCAGGAGTCAACAGGAGTGACAGGATTCCATAGCCTTTGTAATCCAACCAGAGTTTTGTATTTGCGTGTAATAAGTGTGATGTTCTGTTTGTTTGCTATGGGCCTAGGGGCACACAGGGCTGGTCTATGTCTGGGAAATTAAAACCAGGCACTCAGGACATGGAATTTCAGGTCAAATTCTTAGGGAGAAGGATTGGGAGATATGTTCTTGAACGCCAATCAGGAAGCATGTTGGGGCTTGGTTGGACCAACCCGCAACTATTTTGTTGGGGAGTGGGGTAGGTAGGTTATGGGTTTGGGCATGTGCCAAGCACATTTTGTAAGTCAGGGGGTTGGGCTACAAGTGAGAGGGAGGGTGTGTGTTGATTGGCCTCCATTGAAACCTGAGCCAGAGCAGAGACACATGTCCGTCTGAAGTTCGCCAGGGGCGGGGTGGGGGCGGGGGTTGCATAGATATTAGAGTTATATTCTCAAGGGCTTCCCTCTGGATCTTTGTGATGAACTCTATGCTCATCACACACAAATACACTGATACGCTGTACGAGTTACTCAGTGCCTGGATGACCAATGATTGGCTGTTGCCGGGTATCTAGAGCAGAGGAACAGCGTGCAGGTTGCTGATTAATGGGGGTACCTTGTTGGTGCGGGGGTTCAGCATTAGAGGCTTGCCCTTCTCTTTGGTGTGTGTCCAGCGGCATGCGCTCACACAGGGCCGCAGTGCCATCGACACCCTCAGTCTGGACAACATGGCAGTGGTTACCAGGTGGCTGGGGAGGGACAAATGGAAGATGTACTAGACAGGAAAACGGACCGCTGGAACCTACATCTGTATTTCAGAGGTGGAGTAATCTGGATTTAACAATATGAACAGGTTAGTGAGGTGGTGTAATCTGGATTTAACAATATGAACAGTTTAGTGAGGTGGTGTAATCTGGATTAAACAATGTGAACATGTTATTGAGGTGAAGTAATCTGGATTTAACAATATGAACAGGTTAGTGAGGTGGAGTAATCTGGATTTACCAATATGAACAGGTTAGTGAGGTGGAGTAATCTGGATTTAACAATATGAACAGGTTAGTGAGGTGGAGTAATCTGGATTTAACAATATGAACAGATTAGTGAGGTGGAGTAATCTGGATTAAAAAATATGAACAGGTTATTGAGGTGGAGTAATCTGGATTAAACAATATGAACAGGTTCTTGAGGTGGAGTAATCTGGATTAAACAATATGAACAGGTTCTTGAGGTGGAGTAATCTGGATTAAACAATATGAACAGGTTATTGAGGTGGAGTAATCTGGATTAAACAATATGAACAGGTTATTGAGGTGGAGTAATCTGGATTTAAACAATATGAACAGGTTATTGAGGTGGAGTAATCTGGATTTCAGCCTCACAGTCACAAAAATGAACAGGAAGTCCTTTCTGCCTTATCTGAAGTGTCTGTTTGCTTTGGGAAACTGGTGAATGGGAAGGCGACCCATACCTGCTCAAGTCAAGTGTAAAGCCTGATAGTCACACAGCAGAGCCCTATTCACTTTCCAGCATAGTCACACTAGTTAGTTCATTGTAGCTGGCATGCAATTTGTCCAAACAACAAACGCACGCTATGTTCTGACGTCTGTACCAGAAGCAAAGCTACACCCTCAGTATTTTCATCTCTACATGTTGACGACTAATTTCAGGGCAGACAGATTCATTCATTCATTCATTTACTCTGTCGTATTTTACAGTATTTGACCAGACTTATAAATAGCTGCGGGGGGAGGAAACAAAGGTGTCTGAATGACCAGTACACTAACCTTTTCATGCTCTGAAAAACAGCTTTGTCACCTTCGCTAACAAACGGTGTCAGGAGAACCATCACAGAGCCTCATCTGTAGCTTTTAACAGCCACCATGACCCCACTCACACACTATTACTCTTCTTCATCATCATCATCGTCTCTGATCCTCTGTGAAAAGCAGACAGCCTGGCTGTAAGTAGCTTGATAACAGAGGGTAAAGAGATAACACCTAACGGGGCAGGCAAAAAAGAACCAACACGATCGCCCTTGAAGGCAGCCATTAGATCAACATTGAATGACTAGAAGTAGCTTACAAGATGAATTTTGCATAAACAGCTCTTAGCCATGGTATATTGGCCATATACCACACCCCCCTTGTGCCATATTCCTTAAATATAGCCATGGCTTGTCCCGCAGTAGCCTCAGACATGCCTCACATGACCTTGCTGATGAGGCAGCATTTTTCAAACCACTTTTCAAACCACTTCACTTTCTGTCGGAGGGATGTGCGTCAAGTTCTAAAGTCCTTAGTACACAGTACGGTGTCTACAGGTGGTGATTTGACAGTGGAGAGTGGTGGGTCATTCTTTGTGAAAACCCCAAAGTACTGACAGCGGCATACACCTGACTAAATGGATGCCGAAATATAATGCTGTTTGAAAATGTAATTACACAGTTATTATCATTGAAGCAGAAGAGCTGCCATTTACACATCCCTGACTATGCAAACATACAAAGTAACGGAGATGTGTCATTAAACGATGTATGGAATAACATAACTCAAATAATCAAATCTCTGGAGATCTGTAGACATATTTTGACTAATGAGGCGGAGGAGGGTCTGTTGACCTGTAGGCTTGTAGAACCCCTGTAGCAATCACACAAAGCTTTAGCTCTGGGGTAATAGAATTTCGCACCATGCAACAAGTGAGGTGGTTTGAATATTCAGGATATCCATCTGCCAACTAAGAACCAGCGACTGAGTCACACAGTGACTTTGTTCAATGCCATGACACTTTATTCATGTTAATATGCCCCTTCGCCTTATTTTATGACTCTAATTGTATTGGTAATGAATTACCTGGAGCAGAGTACAATGGGATAGGCCCTAGGCTACCGTCATTAGATAAACCAGAGATGTCACACACATGCATGGTAGGTAAGACTAAGCAGGTTAAACAACAATAGACTTACGCCTGCTAACTCGGTCTTAAATTCTAATTGCCCTTTTCAAATCTATTCCTAAACCCGGCATTGGCCTTTAACCTCGTCCCTGTGCAATTTATAACTGGTTATTTTAGTCACTAGCTGGGTAGCCTGCACCACTGGTCTGAATTAATGGCGTTTAAATATAAGTATTCACGACAGCCTATTGAATGTTCACAGTTATACAGGTGTAGTAACACAGCTTAAAGTAAGATACAGTATTAAGCACGGTGTAGCTAACATTAGCAAGCTAACAGGAATGCCGTTCGGACAACACAACTACGTAATTACCTGACACTTAATGCAGCTAGCTATAGAGCTACGGAAAACCGTTTATTAGTATAGATTATACTACTAGACATAAAAAGCAACAGACCAACACCAACATGCCACATTATTAGGCTAATGACGTTAGCTTGGTAAGCTAGTACTGTAACGTAATAGAATAAAGTAGACACTGTACGTACAGTCAGTATGTTTGCTATTCGACACCCTAACACCGACCTTACCACAGTTTTCTGTTGTGTGAACTGGGGTTTATTCCAGTCCGTTACACTTTATAGGGCATATATTTTCTACAACATATTTTATTCTAAATATCTCTACAGTAGAGTATTAGTGCTGCTTACCGCGACGGCGTCGTTCCTTGACAGCGGATGACTGACAGATGAAGAGATGAGGCGCCCGGGGATGCGACACTGCGCGAGGCTCTGACCCACTGGCCAATCAGAAACCGGGGTTTGCATTACTGCGCGAGGCTCCGAATCTGACCCGTTGGCCAATCAGAATCCGGGGTTTGCATCACTGCTACCGTAAAACCATAGAGGATGGACACTATGGTCAGATGTTTTAACGTCATACAGTGCTAGTGTGGGGTTTAATATAGTGGTAGTGTGGGGTTTAGTGAGGTTTAATACAGTGGTAGTGTGGGGTTTAGTGAGGTTTAATACAGTGGTAGTGTGGGGTTTAGTGAGGTTTAATATAGTGGTAGTGTGGGGTTTAGTGAGGTTTAATACAGTGGTAGTGTGGGGTTTAATGAGGTTTAATATAGTGGTAGTGTGGGGTTTAGTGAGGTTTAATATAGTGGTAGTGTGGGGTTTAGTGAGGTTTAATATAGTGGTAGTGTGGGGTTTAGTGAGGTTTAATACAGTGGTAGTGTGGGGTTTAGTGAGGTTTAATACAGTGGTAGTGTGGGGTTTAGTGAGGTTTAATATAGTGGTAGTGTGGGGTTTAGTGAGGTTTAATACAGTGGTAGTGTGGGGTTTAGTGAGGTTTAATATAGTGGTAGTGTGGGGTTTAGTGAGGTTTAATACAGTGGTAGTGTGGGGTTTAGTGAGGTTTAATACAGTGGTAGTGTGGGGTTTAGTGAGGTTTAATACAGTGGTAGTGTGGGGTTTAGTGAGGTTTAATATAGTGGTAGTGTGGGGTTTAGTGAGGTTTAATATAGTGGTAGTGTGGGGTTTAGTGAGGTTTAATACAGTGGTAGTGTGGGGTTTAGTGAGGTTTAATACAGTGGTAGTGTGGGGTTTAGTGAGGTTTAATACAGTGGTAGTGTGGGGTTTAGTGAGGTTTAATACAGTGGTACTGTGGGGTTTAATGAGGTTTAATATAGTGGTAGTGTGGGGTTTAGTGAGGTTTAATATAGTGGTAGTGTGGGGTTTAGTGAGGTTTAATATAGTGGTAGTGTGGGGTTTAGTGAGGTTTAATACAGTGGTAGTGTGGGGTTTAGTGAGGTTTAATATAGTGGTAGTGTGGGGTTTAGTGAGGTTTAATATAGTGGTAGTGTGGGGTTTAATGAGGTTTAATATAGTGGTAGTGTGGGGTTTAGTGAGGTTTAATATAGTGGTACTGTGGGGTTTAATGAGGTTTAATACAGTGGTAGTGTGGGGTTTAGTAAGGTTTAATACAGTGGTAGTGTGGGGTTTAGTGTGGTTTAATATAGTGGTAGTGTGGGGTTTAATGAGGTTTAATATAGTGGTAGTGTGGGGTTTAGTGAGGTTTAATACAGTGGTAGTGTGGGGTTTAGTGAGGTTTAATACAGTGGTAGTGTGGGGTTTAATGAGGTTTAATATAGTGGTAGTGTGGGGTTTAGTGAGGTTTAATATAGTGGTAGTGTGGGGTTTAGTGAGGTTTAATATAGTGGTAGTGTGGGGTTTAGTGAGGTTTAATACAGTGGTAGTGTGGGGTTTAGTGAGGTTTAATACAGTGGTAGTGTGGGGTTTAGTGAGGTTTAATATAGTGGTAGTGTGGGGTTTAGTGAGGTTTAATACAGTGGTAGTGTGGGGTTTAGTGAGGTTTAATATAGTGGTAGTGTGGGGTTTAGTGAGGTTTAATACAGTGGTAGTGTGGGGTTTAGTGAGGTTTAATACAGTGGTAGTGTGGGGTTTAGTGAGGTTTAATACAGTGGTAGTGTGGGGTTTAGTGAGGTTTAATATAGTGGTAGTGTGGGGTTTAGTGAGGTTTAATATAGTGGTAGTGTGGGGTTTAGTGAGGTTTAATACAGTGGTAGTGTGGGGTTTAGTGAGGTTTAATACAGTGGTAGTGTGGGGTTTAGTGAGGTTTAATACAGTGGTAGTGTGGGGTTTAGTGAGGTTTAATACAGTGGTACTGTGGGGTTTAATGAGGTTTAATATAGTGGTAGTGTGGGGTTTAGTGAGGTTTAATATAGTGGTAGTGTGGGGTTTAGTGAGGTTTAATACAGTGGTAGTGTGGGGTTTAGTGAGGTTTAATACAGTGGTAGTGTGGGGTTTAGTGAGGTTTAATATAGTGGTAGTGTGGGGTTTAGTGAGGTTTAATACAGTGGTAGTGTGGGGTTTAGTGAGGTTTAATATAGTGGTAGTGTGGGGTTTAGTGAGGTTTAATACAGTGGTAGTGTGGGGTTTAGTGAGGTTTAATACAGTGGTAGTGTGGGGTTTAGTGAGGTTTAATACAGTGGTAGTGTGGGGTTTAGTGAGGTTTAATATAGTGGTAGTGTGGGGTTTAGTGAGGTTTAATATAGTGGTAGTGTGGGGTTTAGTGAGGTTTAATACAGTGGTAGTGTGGGGTTTAGTGAGGTTTAATACAGTGGTAGTGTGGGGTTTAGTGAGGTTTAATACAGTGGTAGTGTGGGGTTTAGTGAGGTTTAATACAGTGGTACTGTGGGGTTTAATGAGGTTTAATATAGTGGTAGTGTGGGGTTTAGTGAGGTTTAATAGTGGTAGTGTGGGGTTTGGTAGTGTGGGGTTTAGTGAGGTTTAATACAGTGGTAGTGTGGGGTTTAGTGAGGTTTAATATAGTGGTAGTGTGGGGTTTAGTGAGGTTTAATACAGTGGTACTGTGGGGTTTAATGAGGTTTAATATAGTGGTAGTGTGGGGTTTAGTGAGGTTTAATATAGTGGTACTGTGGGGTTTAATGAGGTTTAATACAGTGGTAGTGTGGGGTTTAGTAAGGTTTAATACAGTGGTAGTGTGGGGTTTAGTGAGGTTTAATATAGTGGTAGTGTGGGGTTTAGTGAGGTTTAATACAGTGGTAGTGTGGGGTTTAGTAAGGTTTAATACAGTGGTAGTGTGGGGTTTAGTGAGGTTTAATACAGTGGTAGTGTGGGGTTTAATGAGGTTTAATATAGTGGTAGTGTGGGGTTTAGTGAGGTTTAATACAGTGGTAGTGTGGGGTTTAGTGAGGTTTAATATAGTGGTAGTGTGTGGTTTAGTGAGGTTTAATACAGTGGTACTGTGGGGTTTAATGAGGTTTAATATAGTGGTAGTGTGGGGTTTAATGAGGTTTAATATAGTGGTACTGTAGGGTTCAATGGGTTTAATTTAGTGTGGGGTTTAGTAAGGTTTAATATAGTGGTAGTGTGGGGTTTAGTGAGGTTTAATACAGTGGTACTGTGGGGTTTAATGAGGTTTAATATAGTGGTAGTGTGGGGTTTAGTGAGGTTTAATACAGTGGTAGTGTGGGGTTTAGTGAGGTTTAATACAGTGGTACTGTGGGGTTTAATGAGGTTTAATATAGTGGTAGTGTGGGGTTTAATGAGGTTTAATATAGTGGTAGTGTGGGGTTTAGTGAGGTTTAATATAGTGGTAGTGTGGGGTTTAATGAGGTTTAATATAGTGGTAGTGTGGGGTTTAATGAGGTTTAATATAGTGGTAGTGTGGGGTTTAGTGAGGTTTAATATAGTGGTAGTGTGGGGTTTAGTGAGGTTTAATACAGTGGTACTGTGGGGTTTAATGAGGTTTAATATAGTGGTAGTGTGGGGTTTAGTGAGGTTTAATATAGTGGTAGTGTGGGGTTTAGTAAGGTTTAATACAGTGGTAGTGTGGGGTTTAGTGAGGTTTAATGAAAACGGCGACATCTACTTTATTTGTTAAAACGATAATAATTGTAATCAATTTTAACGGCCCAATAAGTTATATCTCAATATACCTAACTTATATTATTATATTAATATTGTTATATATTTTTTAGAATATTCCACCCGTTAGGCATCGTTTCCCAATGTCTCCTTGACGCCTGTATAAAGTGTAGCCTAGAGGTGATGTTTATTTGGCAAACCATCGTGTCTGAGCTCCAATTGTGAGGGATGTTATGTTGTGTATCATAGTTCCTGGTTCTACAACAATATGTGTATATCGATAACATTAGTCTATCACAACAATGTGTTGATTCTTGGACCTTGCTAACAATTATTATTTATATTTCAATGTCTTCTTACTCTTGTTTTCTGTTCCGGGAGTGAACGCTGGCTTTTAAGTCATTTTTTTTAATAATAAGATTAAAACATTTGTATTGTTAGGGTTCATTTCACATTAAATTGACAATGTGTTTTATTTTATAAAGCTTGTCTACTGTAGATCCATGTAGGAATGTGATGCTAGAGACCCCCGGTGTGGATGGCAATTTACAATTGATTCTTCTATTGTTGTTGCGCATCTATGCAGTTATTTACATTAGACGGTTTCCATAGCAACAAAAGCACTCATATCAAATAAGATGAACAATGAGAAATGTACCTGGTTACACACACACATGTTTTACTACGAAGCTTAAGACAAAAAATTTTAATCATTATCCCTAAACTTCACCAAGCCCTCAAATGTCACAATTAATCTGAAGTCAGAACTTAGTATGTGCAGTGTACAGACAAATGCTTACGCTAACATGCTCGTCTGTATATCAGCTTCTTCCCTTACACAGACCTACATTTTAAAATGCCTGCCTATTTGTCTTGTCCCTTGAATGTACTCTCAACCAACTAACACCTGTGAGCAGTGAAGGGGTTTCCATGCATCCGTCAATATATAATGACAAATGCATTTTCTCGACTAGCAAAATGTCTCTTACAACTGGTTCAGTGGTCGATATATTACCCAAACTCTCTCCATAGCCAGGTCTGTGTCCTGAGAATGTTATTGGCCTGCAAGTTGGTTCAAGACCTCGTTGGGGTCAAGCTGGCTCTAGCTACATTCCTTTATGCAATACAATACAGAGCCATATCCAAGCCTATACTATGATGCTAAATCTCTAGAAGGCAGTAGTCTAAAATGACAATAGAACACTAAAGTAAATGTGAACTTTGCAGAGGGAATAGATTGATTTTATTAATCGGTTGGCAAATAAAATTTGCTCACTTCAGGGCTCTCAAGAGCAGGTTTGAGGGTGCCCACCCGACTTGTTGATGTGGGCGATATTTTAGCAGAAAATACCCAAAAACATCAGTGATTGGCAGGCCCATGTTCATCTAGCCCCCCTGAAACAATTATATGTTCACCTGCACTTTTGGACGGTTTCCCAGATACCCAGTTATTCCCTCAGGTAGCACGCACATACCCAGGGTACATCCCGATTGGGGGAGGAGTTTCAGAATTATTAAGGAAATTTAATCTGATGTTACCCTATTTTTCTGATTTTGTATAACCATTTATTATTGGCCTTCCCTAGTCACCGATTCTCAAACAACCGTATTCGTCCACCCAAACCTACAGACAGGCGAATCACTGTCCAGGAAGTTAGCACAAACATTGTGTTGAAGGAAACATCATCCAGACCAATGTCCTTAGTCAACTTGCAGGTGACCTGTTGCCATAGCATCATCAAAGCACAATGAGACAATGGATGTCCTGTCTCCATAAAGGCACTTTGCACCGTTGGAACTTCCAGGTCACAACTGGCTGTGACACACACTTTTATTACTCTCTTGTTTTATTTACCCAGTTTCACAGTCATTTATAACTTAAACTGACAGTAATAAAAGTGAATACCTTACCCCAGGTTTTGCTTTGTCCTGTCAACGGTTGCAGTGTGAATTAATCAAAATCAACAAAGGCTTTACGTACTGAATTAATAACTTTCTCTTCAGCGATTTGTTCTTGTCACTGGGTACACACATTTCCTTTTTTTTGGCACTTAAGAAAACCAGCCAAATCTGCCTCCACTTGATGGTGTTGTGAACAGGCGTCTCAGACCCTGGCTTGTGTCCAGTTTGGCTCTGAGTGTCTGCCTTATGGGTGAGTCTGACTCTGGGTGGGATTGTCTCTGCTGGGAGAACAGCATATCTACACCAAACAATTCCACCTACCTTAAATCCCCCTGAACTAGCCCACTAACTATTCTGATCTTTTTTGTATGGAAGAATGCGGAGTAGACCGTGGTTCTACAGTGAATTGTATTGTACACTGCACTGTAATAACAGGCTGCTACCCCGGGTGTACCAGGGATGTGATTAACAAAATGCTCTGTCCACCACTAGAGGGCAATGTTGACTCCGAATGCAGTTCTGTGAGAAGATTTGGCGCATCAATGGCTGGACTCGATTGGCAGAGTAGACATCCCATTCTCGCCCTAGCCACTTTCCCCTAGAGGAATCCCTATCAAAACCGGATGCCGTTTTTATTGTCACCATTAGTATGGGTCAAATGTACAAAAGCTGCCCCCTCAGTCATTTACTTAGCTTATAGTGAAGTGAACAACTCAACTCTTTTGAGCGGATGCCAAAGCTGAGAGTAGAGGTGTGGAGATCGCCAAACTGTACCCATACCTTTCAACCTGGGACGATAGCTGAGAGAACGTAGATTGACCTCTGATTTAGCTCATGTTGCAGATTCAGTTGAAGGTCCTAATATAAAATAGTATGAACCAGGTGTTATTTAATAGGACCATGTGTGTCCATTAGAGGCTGTCAGGGGACTTATGTTCCTCAATATCTCCTCTCTATGATATCTACACCGGATCAGGAGAAGGGCTCGAGTGTGTGATATATCGGTTGGGTGGGAATTATTCGATTAGAGGTTCCCAATATACCCTGCCCCGGTTGGTGTGTTGGAGGTGAATCAGCCCATTGAAACAGCTCTATCACACTGATCTACCGTGAGCTGTGTCGAATAAAGTCCTAATGTAATAGACATTTACACTCTTTTACTGGTTTAAAAAACACATTCAATGGACATGTGTCATTTCACCAATAGCAGATTTAGTGTTCTGTGTGAAATAAAAAGCATAAACAAGTCTGATTTGTAATTGCTTGAATCAGACCAAGAGTTTGATTTGAGAATCCAGACATGGTGTTCAGTTATGATAGTTGGTGGAGATGTTCCTCAATCTCCCTGCATATATCGTCAGTGCTCCTCCAGATGTCCAGCAGAATGCTATTCTCCCCAGCTGCTGGCGGCTCTAGAACTTCAAACTGAGAGCGCAAAAGATTAGGCAGCATGAAATGTCCACTCCGAGCCACCATCCTCGTATGGATCATATCATAAGTCCCATACAGGAAGAGGAACCATACTCCTGGTATGCTGCACAGTGTCAGACCTCCAAGCTCAGAGGAGGTCAAGGCCTTGGAACCAAACAGCAGGATCTCACGATAAAGTCTTCTCAGTGCTGAACACACCACGATCGCATTGCACCCTGAAGACAGCTCCCTGGGAAGACAGAGCCACAGCCGTCAACTACAAACAATATAAATTAAATACATTTTACCGAAATACAACCACAGGCTTTTAAACCACCTCGCCATCTAAATTTAATTTTGAATTTTTGATGAGGCGCTTTCTTCTTATTCCGTTTTTCCATTAAAGCCCTTTGACACAGATCTTTACCATAACCAAAGGCACAATAAAACTGAACAGAGAAACTAGGGAAAACTCTAATTATCAAATATAGCAGTTTGTCCTCAGGCTTCAGTAACTTCTGTGTCGACTTGGGTGTCTATGAAGTTGTTTATGATAGAGAGCCAGAGATTGTACCTGCTTTAGACTGAGAAGAAACTAAATGACTAAACAAGGATTATTAAAAGAACCGAAGTGGCATCAAAGGTTCTTCTAAAAACCTATATCTCAATATCTACGGTCCAAAGACAAACCAAAAAGTGTCCATCAGATGTTTTAGACAGAAATAATACTACAGGTGTTTGAACATACAGAATAGTAATGTGTACCAATATTTACCGTTGGATGACATCATGCAGTTTCAGCAGCCAAGGCAATCTGTCCTGCGAATAGGAATACCAGACACATGGGAGGAACCAGAGGATTGCTTTGAGATTTCAGGGGGTACACTACTGTTAAAATGTTTGGGGTCACACAGTGACGTCCGGGAAGAAGTGGAAGCTTTAGCCACCTGGTCCGTCAGCGGCTCTCCTCGAGACATCTTCTCAACATTTTGTTGCGGGTGAAAGTCGTCTCCCTCGTACAGGGGCCAGCCGAGCTGAGAACAGAGGCACAGGTGAATTAGTAAACCAGATCTGGAATTGTGTTTGTGATTTGTACTTGAAAGTACTTGTAATAACTATTTATTGTGAATTTCAAGATACACTGGCCAAATCTAATATATTTGAAGTGAGCTTTATAAATGTAATTATAGAAAAGTAACAGTATTAATTCAGTGAACGGTCAAGTGGATCGGTACAAGTGATTGAGCACAGTTGAATGTCTACCTTGTGTGAAAGGAAGGATCCAAGTGTTGTCCTGTGTGGAAAAGATACAAAATATATGGTTCAATGTAGCAAAAGTATGGGCAACATCTTGGCAACTATACTACTATTACTGCTAATACTAACTTTCCTACATGTGCAGAAACAGCTCAGTCTAAATTGTGCACATTGTCAAATCAAATACACACTAAAAAACACTTATATGTGGTTTGTAGTGATGACAGATACACCAGATAGATCGACTAGGTTTGTCTTTAGACTTATGTTAAGTACCAAATACGGATTGTCTCATTGTCCGGGTCTGGTCTGACCGGTCTGCTTAGGTCAGCAGAACGGGACGACCCGCATCTCGCGTTAAACCCTCTGTGACCATCTGGTCTCCACTCCCCAAACACAAACATGTGGTCTCCACTCACCAAACACTAACTAACATGTGGTCTCCACTCACCAAACATTAACTAACATGTGGTCTCCACTCACCAAACATTAACTAACATGTGGTCTCCACTCCCCAAACACAAACATGTGGTCTCCACTCACCAAACATTAACTAACATCTGGTCTCCACTCACCAAACACTAACTAACATGTGGTCTCCACTCACCAAACACTAACTAACATGTGGTCTCCACTCACCAAACATTAACTAACATGTGGTCTCCACTCCCCAAACACAAACATGTGGTCTCCACTCACCAAACACTAACTAACATCTGGTCTCCACTCACCAAACACTAACTAACATGTGGTCTCCACTCACCAAACATTAACTAACATGTGGTCTCCACTCACCAAACACTAACTAACATGTGGTCTCCACTCACCAAACATTAACTAACATGTGGTCTCCACTCCCCAAACACAAACATCTGGTCTCCACTCACCAAACACTAACTAACATGTGGTCTCCACTCACCAAACACTAACTAACATGTGGTCTCCACTCACCAAACACTAACTAACATGTGGTCTCCACTCACCAAACACTAACTAACATGTGGCCACCTACTTTCCGCATCCAGACACCCCCATTATAACATATATCATGTTGATAGGTGTCAGACGGATTAAGACCTGACGTCCAGATGAAGCACGGAGTATTTCCACTGAGCTTTATGTGACTAAAACTCCGGTAGAGAAACCAATGAGAAACCAATGCACTGCGTTGTTTTGGTGCTCTGGTTTTGGTATAGTAGTGCGAAATGACGCACTAGGATAGAAGTGTGCGTGACGCTTACTGCGTAATGACGCACTAGGATAGAAGTGTGCGTGACGCTTAGTGTTTAAAGCGACAGTACTGCACATGTTTAGGTTGTAAATGCATGCAAATTCTATCTTAATATATATTTTCAAAACTCACTTTTTCAAATTCCCTGTTTCCCTGTTTACAAAAGCATTTTGGAACAGTAAGCTGTTATGTAAGAACAGCGCATTATATTGCGCTACAAAATTAATTATTGCGAAATGTTTACTTAAGAAAATCCATATGTTTAGGGCAGGCAATTTTATGTCCAAAACATGTCAAAAAAATGTATTCAATCCAGCCATAAACTGTTGGTTTAGGGTTAAGTCTGTATGGATGAAAGATGAGAGCTTGAGAGAGGGAGAGTAAGGGAGAGATAGAGAGAGAGGGAGATTGGGGGAGAGAGAGGGTGAGAGTGGGAGAGAGAGAGTGAAGCTCCACCACCAGTCTCTCCTCTAGCAGGCGACAGATGCAGCCTCTCCCATCTCTCCCATCTCGCCTGTGCGTCTATTCCGTTCACTGAACGCGTCACTGCCGTTTGTTTGATGTGCGGATCAGAAACAGACGGGCAGAAGAATGAAAATGCTCCGGGTTCGTAATCCAAGCATTTGCTCTCTGGATCAGGAGATCCAGGTGACGATTCGGTTATTGGATGACTCGGAGATCTCGTGTGGCATCCAGGTAAGGACGACTGTCCTCACGCACACGCACAGCCCGCATGCACACATCTGTATTGGTATTGTCATTATTATTATTATATATATATAAGCCTGCAGTGAGCTGGGTGATATTATGTTATTCCTATTCATTTGCATTGGCTGATATTATTTGTTCTGATTGTACATGTGCATATTTTCAATTGGTGACTAAAACATGGTTAGGGGTTATTTTCTCCTTATTGGGACGAATCTTCCCTCCAGCCTCTATTCGTCTACCGAGAATGGAAGCGAGATAATTTGTGTATCACTGTATGACATCTTTATATATATATATAAGCGTGCATTATTGAATAATAATAAAAACCGCTTACAAGTAAATTACTCAATATTATTGCTTAATCAATGCTGTGAATGTGCCCACTAAAAGGTTTTAAAGATGGATACAGGTGACTACCATTTCCAATGCCATTCACATACATATGTATACATGAAATAAAGTTGCCCTGAAGTTTTTCATGTCCTACTGGCCTACACCATTAGATGTTGCCTCAAAGGTTGGAGAGTTGAAACCTTCATCCTGAAAGCAACACAGAATATGTTTACCCTTGTGTGTGTGTATGTGTGTGTGTGTACGTGTGTGTGTCTGGTTATGTGTCTGTGTGTGTGTGTCTGTGTGTGTGTCTGTGTGTGTGTGAGAGAGAAATAATGTGTATTGATGGTGTTATTTAATAATTTATCTAACATCTAGCAGTGACTTTACACATGTGTCTGTGTGTGTGAATGTGTGTGTGAATGTGTGTGTATGTGAATGTGTGTGTGTGTGTGTGTGTATGTGAATGTGTGTGTGTGTGATCAATCTGACTTCAGAAAGAGGGTTATAATGATCTGTTGTTAAACTTTTGTTACAGTTTAAACAAACAAGCGTTTCTGTGTTCAGGTACAACCTTATCAATGATTTACAGCCACTCTTAAGTGATTTGAGTGCATGTGTGTGTGTGTGTGTGCGTGTGTGTGCACGTGTGTGTGTGCGCGTGTAAAGAGGGTGAGTGAGTGACCATGTGTGCGTGTGTGTTTGTAAAGGAGCGAAGTCAGGAGAAAATGTCCGTGTTGTAGCTGAATGCATTTATTAGCCCTTGTGCCTTAATAGCTGTTCCAGGGTGATTCCTCTGCATATTTTATGACTTTCAGCTGAGTTTGTTCTGTTCCAACAACACAGCTCTTTTTGCTGTTAGAAAGCTTTTTCTCAGTTTTTTTCTTTAGGCCACCAGAACCCGTAGATGTAAGATACAGGTCCTACAGACTGGAAACCATGGAGATTCAGCCAATGACCTAATGAGTCACCAGAAAAAATAAAAAAGTCCAACACTGTTGACTTAATTCGAGTGTTGGATGCTACAAATATCACCTACCCTGCCTGGTATGTCCTCTTATCAGAGTTCTGGTTCTGGGGGGATGTTTCTGAGGTCTACTGCAGTAGTGGTGACAGGTTTTGGTCCTGACAGACCCCATCCTTCTTCCAGAGGGGAGAGTTCTGAATAGTCCATTTCCAGGGTGAGAGGGTTTAGGATCAATCTTTGCCGCTCGCCCCAGTGTCCTGGAGGTGTGTGTGTCGCATTGAGACGGCAGATTGCAGCCAATGACCAGCTCCACAGTGCGGATGATGCCCTGCTACCTGCCCTTGTCCTTGACAGTGGCTGGACCTTATCAGACAGTGATGGAGGAGGTCAGGATAGACTCATCGATGTAGAAGTGCACCATCATAGACTTTGGCAGGTTGAACTTTTTCAGCTGCCGCAGGAAGTACATTCTCTGTTGTGCTTTTCATGTGAGAGAGATAGTGTTTAGCTCCCACTTGAGAGAAAGAGATATAAAAGCTTGTTTGATTTAAGCCAGTAGCTCACTTAAAACGAAATAGGCAGGTTGTAATTCCTATTGGTTGTAGATGCCATGTAGTCCCGCCCTTGATTGACAGCCCTTTGGGGGTGGGCTAGATTGGCTGGGTTGAGGGCATGGCATTGAGCCGTGATTGGCCATGTGCCTGGCTTAGTACTGATGTCCTCAAGTCAAATGCAAACCTGAGCCTGCTGAGGCAGACGGCCCCAAACCAATCAATATCCCCTGACCCACAACCCCTCCCCCTCCAGGAAGGATGGAAAATGATACAGGCCGTCAGTCTGAAACCTCCTGGTGCTTTATGATCACGCCAGTCATCACTGTGTGGAGAAACCTTAGTGGCTGTGGCTTAGTGTTTGGCTGCACTCAACTAGCCAGAGGGCTGTACTTTCCCGTCCACGCTCTTTATAAATGTGCCCGTCTTGCCCGTCTGCTGAGGTAACGTGGTGTTTTTCACTGTCGCGTTTGGCACAGATTTTGGCTGGCCGGTCACTCTCAGAAAAACAATCATTTGATGGGATGATAAAAACCCATTCTATCACATCCTCGACTGTGTACACGTCCACCCAGAGATGAAGGTATTGGAAGTCTCGGGGCTCAAAGCCTGGAGTGATACAACTGGACCAGAGATTTACCATCATTCCAGTCTTAACACTGACCTGTTAGCTCCTGTGTTTCTGTTCAAACTTCTGTCTGACAGCTAAACAAGCCAACGTCGACCTGAATTGAGAACATTTTAATATTCTGTCTGTCTTCCCACTGTCCTCTATCATTGCTCCTTCTATGTCCTCCCCCTCTCTTCTAACCTTTATCTTCATCTCTTTGTCCTCCCTCTCTCTTCTAACCTTTATCTTCATCTCTTTGTCCTCCCCCTCTCTTCTCTGTCCCTTTTAAATAGCCCATGTATAATTCAAGTTGGTCATTGTCCTTCATGAGGCTAACATTACTCAGATGTCACTGAAATCCAGTACTGTGTGTGTGTGTGTGTGTGACTGTGTGTGTGACTGTGTGTGTGACATGTGTGTGTGTGTGTGTGTGTGTGTGTGTGTGTGTGTGTGTGTGACTGTGTGTGTGTGTGACTGTGTGTGTGTGTGTGTGTGTGTGTGTGTGTGTGACTGTTTATGCATGTATTGGTCTATAAATATATGCTGTCTTTATATTGGTGTGATGTCTAATACGAAATCCGTGCAATCTTTTAATTGCTTCCTCAATGCAAATGCAAAAAGCATGTTTCAACGATCGATGTTGACGGACTGTAAGTTGAGACGAGAGGCTGCGAAAGCTGGACGGATTGAACCAATGTGTGTGTCTGAGTGAGTTGGCACTCGTGTTTCAGTTAGTAGGCATTCTTTAGCGTGACTTTAAAAATAGCCACATTTCTATTATTACACTCCTCTGTGCTCCTTTGATGTATTTTCAAAGATGACTAAAGAGGAACGAAATCCTCCGACCTCATCAAGAAATTGAATAATGAGTACCGGTATCTCAGAAGAAAAAGGAGGTGTGAAGGATGGAACAACGAGAAAGGGACTGGTGGAGAGGAAAGTGACGGGCAGTCAGTGAGAATGCCAAGTGTTTAGATTTCGAATAAAGGTTTGATAAAGAGATTGTATTTTCTCACCCCGTAATAGTCAACCACCTATGTCCATTGTAAACAGGATGTAATAGAACGGGCTGATTGAACCTTTGGTTGAAAACATGCAGGCATGTTCTGAGAAGATCCCTAGAGATCTTCTAGCGCAATTAGTTTTTATCTCATCCGGAATGGATACCAATCACCAGCAAGGGTTCACTGTCAGACAATGTGTTGGTGTTGACGGCTTGAGTGAGTGTACAGCATCGTATTTGGCTGTGTCTGTGGTAATATATGAGCATCGTATTTGGCTGTGTCTGTGGTAATATAGGAGCATCGTATTTGGCTGTGTCTGTGGTAATATATGACCCTCGTATTTGGCTGTGTCTGTGGTAATATATGAGCATCGTATTTGGCTGTGTCTGTGGTAATATATGAGCATCGTATTTGGCTGTGTCTGTGCTAATATATGAGCATCGTATTTGGCTGTGTCTGTGGTAATATATGAGCATCGTATTTGGCTGTGTCTGTGGTAATATATGAGCATCGTATTTGGCTGTGTCTGTGGTAATATATGAGCATCGTATTTGGCTGTGTCTGTGGTAATATATGAGCATCGTATTTGGCTGTGTCTGTGGTAATATATGAGCATCGTATTTGGCTGTGTCTGTGGTAATATATGAGCATCGTATTTGGCTGTGTCTGTGGTAATATATGAGCATCGTATTTGGCTGTGTCTGTGGTAATAGTTTGCCGTGACATGTCAGATAACCTGTGTGATGAAAAGCCAGTCATCAAGGGTTGTTCGTGGATCGTATACTCCAAATTTACTATGTTTGGTTCCTCTTCTGGCAATGTGTGTGAACCACATGTGTGTTTAGAGAGAGCGAGAGCGAGAGCGAGAGCGAGAGAGAGAGAGAGAGAGAGAGAGAGAGAGAGAGAGAGAGAGAGAGAGGAGGGGTTTGTCTCCTTCTCTGGGACAAGGTCATAGAGAATGATTGTGTGCACTGGGATATGAAGGATTATGCCGGAGGAAATACAATGTGAAATATAGTCCTGTGAAAGCTTGCAACGCTGGGCTTCGATCTGAACGACCCAATAGTATAGCGGCTCCCAACCTTTATGTTACTGTCCAACAAACCAATATTCTCTCTGCTGTGAGAATGTCTGTAGTACCCCTGCATGTTCATTAAACCCATGGTGTCAAGAGAATTCTGAAGACCCTGTGTGGATAGGCCAAGTACACCGGTGGTCCTAGTACCCCTGGTTGGGAACCACTACTCTAGTACTTCTCTGGTACTCCTGTGGTACTCCTCTAGTACTCCTCTAGTACTCCTCTGGTACTCCTCTAGTACTCTTCTGGTACCGTACTCCTCTAGTACTCCTCTAGTACTTCTCTGGTACTCCTCTGGTACTCCTCTAGTACTCCTCTAGTACTCCTCTGGTACTCCTCTAGTACTCTTCTGGTACCGTACTCCTCTAGTACTCCTCTAGTACTCCTCTGGTACTCCTCTAGTACTTCTCTGTTTCTTCTCTAGTACTCCTCTGGTACTCCTCTAGTACTCCTCTGGTACTCCTCTAGTACTCCTCTGGTACTCCTCTAGTACTCCTCTGGTACTCCTCTCTTGGGTGAGAAACAAACCCTTTGAATATTATGAAATTCCTCCATATTTTTCTCATTATCTCCAGCCATATCACACACCCCAGGATCAGATCATTGGCCGGTACTTTCGCTTCAACAGGATCAATCTATTTAATGGACGTGGGGGTTGTGATTGGTTGATGAATACTGGAATAGCACACCGCGATACAGATGCTTTACTTTAGGATCCTCCCCCAGAAAACAGTTGCATTTAAAAACACTGTTTCATAAAATCGGGAATCAATGTGCCTTCCCAGTACACAAACACATTCCGTTGTTCTTTCCCACACAATAAATCCCATTAAAATATGGCTTTTTAAATTTATTTCTGATTTAATTCAAGCCGGTAGGTTTATAATCTTCCGTTTTTAATTTAGGTCCCGCCCACAGTAATTGATTGACATGTCTGTAACCCTGCCAACTATGTGACTCACAAACATCCTACCCTCCCATAGGTACTCCCACCGTTTAGAGCAAGTCAATTTCCTATTATTGCAATAATTATTCCGTGTTGCTTCGCTCCTGCATTTCAGCGTAGATCTGTGCAGCTGGAAAGTGGCGTCACGGATACACACACAGATACACCCACATATACACACACAGATACACACACAGATAAACACACATATACACACACAGGTACACACACAGATAAACACACACTAATACACACACGGATACACACACATATACACACACATATACACACACATATACACACACATATACACACACAGATACACACACAGGTACACACACATATACACACACATATACACACACAGATACACACACAGACACACACACAGATACACACACATATACACACACATATACACACACATATACACACACATATACACACACATATACACACACAGATACACACACAGATAAACACACATATACACACACAGATACACACACAGATAAACACACACTGATACACACACATATACACACACAGATAAACACACACTGATACACACACACTACATTTATTTTTACACATGCAACATTTGCATAACCAAAGGTGCCGGATCTCCGATTCTGCCACGCTCTCATATGTGTTGGGTATTAGGGCCCAATAGGAGAGGGTTTTATTTTACCCCGGCTCATATGTGTTGGGTATTAGGGCCCAATAGGAGAGGGTTTTATTTTACCCCGGCTCATATGTGTTGGGTATTAGGGCCCAATAGGAGAGGGTTTTATTTTACCCCGGCTCATATGTGTTGGGTATTAGGGCCCAATAGGAGAGGGTTTTATTTTACCCCGGCATACCGCACCTCTCTCTGCTTTATCTCCTTCTCTCCTGTCATCCTGCTGTCCTGTCTGTGCAGATAGAATTGTCTCGTGTGTCTGGAGCTCAGACGTTAAACAGCTTTCCTCTCTCCGTGTGTTCATGCAACCAATTAAGTGTGACGTGTAGTGGAATAAATTCCGTTAACGGAGATAAAGCCCTGTTTTAATTGAGCTGGCGTGCGTATTAAATACCAGCCAGCCCCTCTAACTGGGGCACAGACTCCCTGGTCTAAATGTCTGCCTGGTTCTTAGGGGGGAGCTCTGCCTAAACGTCACCCCTCTCTGGAAGTCCGGGAAGCAGAGACAGGAGGTACTTGGCTGACTTTTGTCATGATATACAGATGCAAAACTTAGTTTAGACTGAATTAAGTATTTAATGGGGTAGCACTGATGATCAAAATGACTTAACGGGAGACACAGTAAGCACAGTAAGCACAGTAAGCACAGCAAGCACAGTAAGCACAGCAAGCACAGCAAGCACAGTAAGCACAGTAAGCACAGCAAGCACAGCAAGCACAGTAAGCACAGTAAGCACAGCAAGCACAGTAAGCACAGCAAGCACGGTAAGCACAGTAAGCACAGTAAGCACAGCAAGCACAGTAAGCACAGCAAGCACAGTAAGCACAGCAAGCACAGTAAGCACAGCAAGCACAAGACTTTGACTAAGGGGATTTCCCAGAATTCACTGCGTTGAAACACAGGGTTGACCAATGGAAGCCCGGAAGAGAGACAGAAATCTCGGCAAACCCGCCGAAAGAAGAAGTACGTTAAAGAAACGTGGAACCCTGACGTCAAAATGATTAAAAAAAGTTTAGATATGAACACAAAGCTCACTGTTTCTGAGCCTTTGTTTTGTTTTCTGAGTGTAAATCTCACGTTAGTTTGGTTTTTATAGAAAGTGTCCCATCTCAGAAAGGCATTTCCCCGTGTAGAACACTCACAATCAAAGACCTCTTATAACACACATACTCACACACACACACGCACACACACACCCTCACACGCACACGCACGCACGCACACACGCACACACACCTACACACACACACACACACACACACACACACACACACACACACACACACACCCAGTGCACTTCACTCTGGCTCAACTCACACTCGCTGTGTAACATTGTATCTGAAGTGGGGAGAGCACTTTGTCTTTGTAAAGATAGTTCATGTACAGATGGGCGGACAGGGTTAATATTTAATGTTGGGTCCTTTGAAATATGCATATCCCTCTTGTTGGACATGATATGGATTCTCTGTCTCTCTCTCTCTCTCTCTCTCTCTCTCTCTCTCTCTCTCTCTCTCACTCTCCCTCTCTGTCTCCTTTTTTATCTGCTCCGACTTTCCTCTGTATAAGGCGATGTGTATTTGATACAGTGTGTGTCATATGACAGAGTGGTACATGCCCCCAGAAACACCCTCAGTGTTACCCCCAGAAACACCCTGAGTGTTACCCCCAGAAACACCCTGAGTGTTACGCCCAGAAACACCCCGAGTGTTACCCCCAGAAACACCACGAGTGTTACCCCCAGAAACACCCTGAGTGTTACCCCCAGAAATACCACGAGTGTTACCCCCAGAAACACCCTGAGTTTTCCTCCTGTCTTGCTAATATGGAGTGATTAAGCTGATTGGCCAAAACAATATGACCATGTGCCCCTTGTTATTTGCTTCATCTGTGGTCATAATGTTTTGGCTCATCAGTATACTGTGCATTTCTATGGGCGGTTTATTGTATTCCTGATAACAGTGGATTCTGTTTGGTCCCTGCAGAGAGAAACCCGCGGCCAGTTCCTCCTGGATCGTGTGTGTAACCATTACAGCCTCCTGGAGAAGGATTACTTTGGCATCAGATATGTGGACCTGGAAAAGCAGAGGGTGTGTATGATTGCATGCAGGGAAACAATTAGATGTTATGTGCTGCGTTTGTGGACCGTCTCAGGGTTTGGATTATTATTTACTCACTCTACACAAACTGTGGTAGACTCTTATAGAAGTATGATTCATTTAGGCCAAATGATTATTCTCAAGAACGAAATATTCTGGTTTTGTCATCAAAGACAGTTAAGACACAACCCTGCGCCAACCCAGTCTGACTGTCATGATATCCATAAGGGTGTAGTGTAGAGGTAGCCAAATGCAGAGCGAACAAACAGAAAACACACACAAACTCTATTTGAATAGACATTAAATAGCCACAACAAAAATAATATGAAATAGGACTGAGTTAAAATAATGCTAAAAATGAATAATTCAAATACCCTGTAATAAACTCGGTATCTTATCCCAAAGTCTACTTGTAAAATCATTTTTCACTTTTGCTTTTTACAAAAACGATGCAATACAAAGTTAAAGAACACAATATTAAACAACTAAACTATGCTACAGACATATTGACAGCTAATAACACATCTGTAAGAGAAGACTTTACAGACATTGCACCTTTCAGACATTTTGTCGGTCTGTAAGTGTTTTCAGTCAGTCTGTGCCAGACCCACTCACCCACTCAGTCTGTGACAGACCCACTCAGTCTGTGCCAGACCCACTCAGTCTGTGCCAGACCCACTCACCCACTCAGTCTGTGACAGACCCACTCAGTCTGTGCCAGACCCACTCAGTCTGTTCCAGACCCACTCACCCACTCAGTCTGTGCCAGACCCACTCAGTCTGTGCCAGACCCACTCAGTCTGTGCCAGACCCACTCAGTCTGTGCCAGACCCACTCACCCACTCAGTCTGTGCCAGACCCACTCAGTCTGTGCCAGACCCACTCAGTCTGTGCCAGACCCACTCACCCACTCAGTCTGTGCCAGACCCACTCAGTCTGTGCCAGACCCACTCAGTCTGTGCCAGACCCACTCACCCACTCAGTCTGTGCTAGACCCACTCAGTCTGTGCCAGACCCACTCAGTCTGTGCCAGGCCCACTCACCCACTCAGTCTGTGCCAGACCCACTCAGTCTGTGCCAGACCCACTCAGTCTGTGCCAGACCCACTCACCCACTCAGTCTGTGCCAGACCCACTCAGTCTGTGCCAGACCCACTCAGAGGCATTCACGGGCCGGTCTAGAACCCTGTTCGTATATGTGTCGGCTCATTCCGATTCGTGTTGCCATGGCAGCAGATTTTTGGTGTTCCTTGTAGTGTTCATGAACAGGATGTCTCAACGCTAAGACGGAACATCTCTCAGCATCGGTGCAGTAAATTATTTAGGCTCCTTTATTCCCGGGATATTTATATATTTTTTTAAGGCACAAATACTTCCTTTACGCACGATTGAGCATTCAACCATGACAACTCTCTACCTGCTACTAGAGTCAAAACCCATTGTGCCAATAAGTCAGACTATTACAATGTAACTCCGTCTAATCCCCTCACACATCCTTCTCTCCCTCTCTCTCTCCCCTTCCTCACCCCTCTCTCTCTCTTTCTCTCTCTCATCTCTTTTTCATCTCTCTCTCTCTCTCTCTCTCATCTCTCTCTTATCTCTTTCTCATCTCTCTCTATCTTTCTCTCTCATCTCTCTCTCGTTCACTCTCTCATCTCTCTCTCTCTCATATCTCTCTCTCTCTCTCTCTCTCTCTCATCTCTCTCTCTCATCTCTCTCTCGTTCACTCTCTCATCTCTCTCTCTCTCATATCTCTCTCATCTCTCTCTCTCTCTCTCTCTCATCTCTCTCTCTCTCTCATCTCTCTATCTCTCTCATCTCTCTCATCTCTTTCTCATCTCTCTCTCTCTCTCTCTCTCTCCTCTCTCATCTCTTTCTCATCTCTCTCTCTCTCTCTCTTTCTCTCCCTCTCTCTCTCATCCCTCTCATCTCTCCCTCTCTCTCTCTCTCCCCTCTCTCTCTCTCTCCCTCTCTCTCTCTCATCTCTTTCTCATCTCTCTCTCTCTCTCCCATCTCTCTCTCATATCTCTCTCATCTCTTTCTCATCTCTCTCATCTCTCTCTCATATCTCTCTCATCTCTCTCTCTCTCTCTCATCTCTCTCTCATCTCTTTCTCATCTCTCTCTCTCTCATCTCTCTCTCATATCTCTCTCATATCTCTCTCATCTCTTTCTCATCTCTCTCTCATCTCTCTCTCATCTCTCTCTCATCTCTCTCTCTCATATCTCTCTCTCTCTCATCTCTCTCTCATCTCTCTCTCATCTCTCTCATCTCTCTCTCATCTCTCTCATCTCTCTCTCTCATATCTCTCTCTCTCTCATCTCTCTCTCATCTCTCTCTCATCTCTCTCTCATCTCGCTCTCATCTCTCTCTCATCTCTCTCTCATCTCTCTCTCTCATCTCTCTCTCATCTCTCTCATCTCTCTCTTATCTCTTTCTCATCTCTTTCTCATCTCTCTCTCGTTCACTCTCTCATCTTTTTCTCTCTCTTTCCCTCTCTTAGCACTGGCTGGAGCCCAATAAGCCGATAGTGAAGCAGATGAAGTGTGAGTGTTCCTTATGTCTTCTCTCTTTCTGATGTGGACACTGTGTTTGAATGAGTGCCCATATAACACTGGTGACCTCATCTCTATAGTGGGAAGGAGGCCATAGGTGATACACTGCTACAGTAAATCCAGGAGACTAAAGCACTAAAAACCCAGATCTGACAGTATGGTAGATTGTAGATCCAAAAAGACCAAATAAATTACAGTGAAGCACACAGAACACTGAAAAATACAGAACACTCTAGCAGACAGACCATTATAGCAGACAGAACACTGTAGCAGACAGAACACTGTAGCAGACAGAACACTGTAGCAGACAGAACACTCTAGCAGACAGAACACTGTAGCAGACAGAACACTGTAGCAGACAGAACACTCTAGCAGACAGAACACTCTAGCAGACAGAACACTGTAGAAGACAGAACACTGTAGCAGACAGAACACTCTAGCAGACAGAACACTCTAGCAGACAGAACACTGTAGCAGACAGAACACTGTAGCAGACAGAACACTGTAGCAGACAGAACACTGTAGCAGACAGAACACTCTAGCAGACAGAACACTGTAGCAGACAGAACACTCTAGCAGACAGAACACTCCAGCAGACAGAACACTGTAGCAGACAGAACACTGTAGCAGACAGAACACTGTAGCAGACAGAACACTCTAGCAGACAGAACACAGTAGCAGACAGAACACTGTAGCAGACAGAACACTCTAGCAGACAGAACACTCTAGCAGACAGAACACTCTAGCATAGTATTGAAGCAGGCAGAACACTGAATGCAACAATTCCATATGGAATAGTGAGAAACACTAAGCTGTCAGAACAACCAAAGACAGAACACACTTGTGATCCAGATATTCAGTTCTGTGTTTCCGAGACTGTTTTGGGTTAATAATAATGTTATAAAAGCTGACTCTTCACCTCTGTTACTGTGTGTCTTACAGCTCAGCAGCCTTACACGATGTGTTTCCGGGTCAAATTCTACCCTCACGAGCCAATGAAGATCAAGGAGGAACTCACCAGGTAATGTCCTTAATGTCGATTGGCCACAATACCCTGCTCATATATCCAATACCACGTGGAATTGGTTGGCTCTTTTAATTAATGAGGCCAGGTAAGGGAGCTGGCAGAACAGTATTTGTTGACAGATTCGGTTCTTCTGTTTCCTGGACATTACACAAATACCCCAGACAAACTCCTTCTCTCTAAGGCCTTCCAGGGAAATGCACGATAAATACAAAGTACAGCGTAACAGATTTTCTTGACAGACATCACTGCAGCCCACATGTTAAATTAGCGTTCTAGCCATCGACGTTCTCTCAGAAACACCAGAATAGCTGTGTTGTGCCGGATTCTCTCAGCATGGGGTTACTGGCAGTACAGAGGAAGGTCAGGAAGGACTGGGAGGTTCAGTGGTCTGTTGACATGGTCCCAAGGGGAGAGAGAGATAATGACTACGTTGGTGGTGGGAAGAGATATCATCTCTCCCCCACTCTCTCCCTCTCTGTCTCTCTCTCCCCCTCCCTTTCCCTCTCTCGCTGTCTCTCCCTCTCTCTCGCCCTACCTTTTCCTCTCTCTCTAGCCCTCGCTGCCCCTCTCCCCCTCCCTCTCTCCCTCTCTTTCTCTCTCCCCCTCCCTCTCCCTCCCTCTCTCCCTCTCTCTCTTTCTCTCTCTCTCCCCCTCCCTTTCTCTCTCCCTCTCTCTCTCTCTCTCTCTCTAGCCCTCGCTGCCCCTCCCTCTCTCTTTCTCTCTCTCTCCCCCTCCCTCGCTGTCTCTCTCTATCTCTCTAGCCCTCACTTTCTCTCCCTCTCTTCCCCTTCCCAACCAGGATTCACCTCCAGTTGGCTGGTCATAATAGATGCTGCTATTGAGGCACTTATAGTCTGTCTGTATGATTTCATCATAGTTTCTGTTCAGCTTTATGCAGGCCACTGCATGTTTAGGTGAGTGTGGGTCCGAGCTGTGGGTCAGAGCTGTGGGTCCGAGCTGTGGGTCAGAGCTGTGGGTCAGAGCTGTGGGTCAGAGCTGTGGGTCAGAGCTGTGGGTCAGAGCTGTGGGTCAGAGCTGTGGGTCAGAGCTGTGGGTCAGAGCTGTGGGTCACTGCAACTGAAGGTGGTGAATATGTGTAGATATATTTTTCTAATTTCAGTTGCTATAGTTTTTTACAGGCTCTATAAATAAACATTTTCAAACACAGCAGGACTTTTAGTTCCTTTGAATTTTTCATGCTTTTCTTTCTGTCGGCCTTGCTCTGTTCCTGTCCCTGTGTCTGGGAGTTTGTGTGTTAGTTCAAGTTACCACATCGATGGCATGTGTGTTTGTGTGTGTGTGTGTGTGAATTTATCATGTAGGGTGGGAGTTAAGGTGGAGGTTAGGGTGGGGGTTGGGGTTAGGGTGGGGGAAAGTCAGTTGCTTCTGGAAGTTTATGAGCCTGTGTTACAAGTGACAGGGGAGTCATTGGCACAGTAGATGTCCCCATAGTAACTGTGATGGAGGTCGCCATGTTAACCCATCTCTTGTGCGGGTGATTCCCATAGCAACTGATCTACAACGTGTGTTACTAATGGCGATGGTACAATATGTCTTAGTAAGGGTTCCGTCTGTGTAGATGGGTTCTGTATGGAATATGATGTGTCTTAGTAAGGGTTCCCTCTGGTACATGGTCTGTCATCTGGTACAGGGTCTGTCATCTGGTACAGGGTCTGTCATCTGGTACAGGGTCTGTCATCTGGTACAGGGTCTGTCATCTGGTACAGGGTCTGTCATCTGGTACAGGTTCTGTCATCTGGTACAGGGTCTGTCATCTGGTACAGGGTCTGTCATCTGGTACAGGGTCTGTCATCTGGTACAGGGTCTGTCATCTGGTACACGGTCTGTCATCTGGTACAGGGTCTGTCATCTGGTACAGGGTCTGTCATCTGGTACAGGGTCTGTCATCTGGTACAGGGTCTGTCATCTGGTACAGGGTCTGTCATCTGGGTCTGTCATCTGGTACAGTGTCTGTCATCTGGTACAGGGTCTGTCATCTGATACAGGGTCATCTGGTACAGGGTCATCTGGTACAGGGTCTGTCATCTGATACAGGGTCAGTGGTTAACCATGTCACTGTGTCTCTCTGGGCAGGTATCTGCTGTATTTGCAGCTGAAGAGAGATGTCTACCACGGCCGTCTCCTGTGCCCGTTTGCCGACGCAGCTTACCTGGGGGCGTGTATCATACAGGGTAAGCCCCGCCCTCTGACAGGCATTTACCCACTGGCTTGCTGTGACACTAGAGTCATTAGTACTCTTGTTTAAATGCTCCCATGACTCCTAACCCTGTTCTAACCTTTCTGTCCCAGCCGAACTAGGGGACTATGACCCAGATGAGCACCCACCAGACTACATCCGAGACTTCAGACTGTTCCCCAAGCAGTCGCTCAAACTGGAGCGGAAGATCATCGAAATCCATAAGAATGAGCTGCGGTACCGTGGGATTTTACTTCTCTGTGCTGTCACATACAAATTAGGGCCTGGGTGGTTTTCATCCTATTTGCTTTCCACTGACATCATAAATCATGAACACACCTGCCTGGCACATAACCTGCGTGTCTCAGAGGGATGTCTGTCTGGAACCAGAGAGCTCCTTACCAGGCAGCGTCCCGTCCGGAGCCAAGCACCACTTCAGCTAATGAACACCAGCAGAGAGTTTATTAATCCAAATACAAGCTGGTGGGCACACGTTTGACTAACGCTAAGCTAACGACAAACAGGAGACATGCAAAACTGTCTGCCGGCCAGCTGCTGTGGAGACGACTCTAAAGCTAACAGAAAATGTCTAACTGTTTTGTTTCTCTGGCACTGATACAGATGGCCTGTGTGTTTGTGCCGTGCTCAAGAACTGTCCCCTGTGTAGAAA
>CM055750.1:14691808-14696808 GCA_029465975.1 Dallia pectoralis
TCCACCCTAACCATAACCCCCACCCAACCTCCACCTTAACCCCACCATAACCTTAACCTCCACCCTAACCATAACCCCCACCCAACCTCCACCTTAACCCCACCATAACCTTAACCTCCACCCTAACCATAACCCCCACCCAACCTCCACCTTAACCCCACCATAACCTTAACCTCCACCCTAACCATAACCCCCACCCAACCTCCACCTTAACCCCACCATAACCTTAACCTCCACCCTAACCATAACCCCCACCCAACCTCCACCTTAACCCCACCATAACCTTAACCTCCACCCTAACCATAACCCCCACCCAACCTCCACCTTAACCCCACCATAACCTTAACCTCCACCCTAACCATAACCCCCACCCAACCTCCACCTTAACCTCCACCCTAACCATAACCTCCACCCTAACCATAACCCCCACCCAACCTCCACCTTAACCTCCACCCTAACCATAACCTCCACCCTAACCATAACCCCCACCCAACCTCCACCTTAACCTCCACCCTAACCACAATAGCAACTATATAATGTTCAGCACTTTGCTAATCTATCTTCATTTCCTTTGTTCTCAAACCCTTTCTGAATTTCTACGTTCTCTATCTTTCTCACATCCTTTTTGCTGTTTCCTCTATTGCTCCCTCTCTCTCTCTCTCTCTCTATCTCTGTCTCTCTCTCTCTCTCTCTCTCTCTCTCTGTCTCTGTCTCTGTCTCTGTCTCTGTCTCTGTCTCTCTCTCTCTCTCTCTCTCTCTCTCTCTGCAGAAGAAACTAGTGCTGACGTTTCACACCTTGACTCCAGCAGCGTGCAAACATTTGTGGAAGTGTGGTGTGGAGAACCAAGCCTTTTATAAGTGAGTTCCACAACACCAGAGCAAGCACTGTATGAAAGAACCTTCCTGTCTAAACTGGAAGTGTGTGTGTGTGTGTGTGTGTGTGTGTGTGTGTGTGTGTGTGTGTGTGTGTGTGTGTGTGTGTGCGTGTTATAGCTGGTTTGATCAGTGGCTGCCTGGCTGTGGTTTAATCCAGTGTGTTTAATCCAATGTTTAATTTGGATTGTTTAATCCGGGTTTTAGATTGATAAGGATCATTGTAGATGGATCGGATTTAAAGGGAACCAAAGAGAACGTTGGATCCGAATGCGTCTGGACTGAGGCAGGCTTGGATAGATAACGTAGAGTTTGGATGTCAGAGCCGAACTTGTTAATCAAATCAAACATAATTTAATTTAGATAATGGCACAGAGAGAAGGTTCTGGATCTAAGTCCTGGCACTTGTCTTTAAATGTCCCTGTTTGACAGCACCATCTGGTCCTGACAAAACACCTACGATTTGGATACGGATCAAATCTTTTGAGGTTTTAAATATTGAATGTAACTAATCACTGTGTGCTGTTTCTCACCAAACACATTCTTCTTTGACAGATGTGCAAAGTCAAGCCAGATAAAGACTGTGTCTAGCAGTAATATTTTCTTTAAGGGAAGCAGGTTTCGATACAGGTGAGACATAAAGTTCACCACTGTGTTTCTGAATCTGTCTGTTGTCAAGCTGTGTTTCTGAATCTGTCTGTTGTCAAGCTGTGTTTCTGAATCTGTCTGTTGTCAAGCTGTGTTTCTGAATCTGTCTGTTGTCAAGCTGTGTTTGGTTCAATGATTTCCATAGCAACCGACATTTTGCTAGTTTTTTTTTCAAATCAAATAATAGTTATTGGTTCAAGTAATGTTTTTGTTACCAATATGGAACCATCACATATGGTTCTGTATAATAGAACATTTAAGGTCCAGTTTAATAGAACCCACATATATGATTCTGTATAGCAGAACCTGTATAGTCCAGTATAATATAACAACACACATATATCTGCTATTTCTTTTTTTAGTGGAAGAGTTGCAAAAGAAGTGATTGAAGCCAGTTCCAAGATCCAACGAGATCCACCAGAGGTGCGCAGGTGAGACAGGTTGAATAATAAACATAATACAATCATGGTAGAATCACAAGCATCATTATTTATTGACCTGAATCTCCATTACCTCCTGCTAACTCAGCAGCACCTCCTGTAGCTGGGGGGTGCTGACGTTGGCTTAGTGTGGGGTGGCATGAGAAATCATGTCAAAGCATATGCCCATCTGCTGTAGTGCCGCGGACAACGCTAGCAGAAGTGTTTACAACTGTAGGTGGCGCTAGTCGGGCTATGACGGATAATTTTTTGCGCCCCTACTTCCCGGGACTTTGTTTAGGGGAGCTGTTTATGGTTATCCATGCAGGTGTGATTTCTCAGGTGAATCGGAATAACACGAGGTTGTTTACATGGCGTTTCAGGTTACACTTCGGCCAGAGCAGAAGCTTCAACTCACTGAGCCACAAAAATCTAATTATGAACATGGAGCCGCTGGTTCCAGCCCGGCCCGGCCCGAATGAGTATGAAGAGGCCTCAGCTGACCACGGTGAGCATGTTATGTATAGACACTGATGGGTCAGAACATTATGGCCACTAAACAGCACCAAGTGGCCCGGGGGAGCCTGTGTGGTCCAGCACATCTGGTCCAGCACATCTGGTACAGCACATCTGGTCCAGCACATCACATCAATCTGATTGAGATCTGGGGAATTTGGAGGGCGGGGCAACACCTGGAACTCTATATTCTGTTCCTTAAACCGTTCCCAAACAATGTGTTCAGTGTGTCAGGGTGCATAATCCTGCTGAAAGAGGGAATACCATCACCATGACAGGGTGTACCTGGTCTGTCATCAGGGAATACCATTACCATGACAGGGTGTACCTGGTCTGCCATCAGGGAATACCATTACCATGACAGGGTGTACCTGGTCTGTCATCAGGGAATACCATCACCATGACAGGGTGTACCTGGTCTGTCATCAGGGAATACCATCACCATGACAGGGTGTACCTGGTCTGCCATCAGGGAATACCATTACCATGACAGGGTGTACCTGGTCTGCCATCAGGGAATACCATTACCATGACAGGGTGTACCTGGTCTGCCATCAGGGAATACCATTACCATGACAGGGTGTACCTGGTCTGTCATCAGGGAATACCATCACCATGACAGGGTGTACCTGGTCTGTCATCAGGGAATACCATCACCATGACAGGGTGTACCTGGTCTGCCATCAGGGAATACCATTACCATGACAGGGTGTACCTGGTCTGCCATCAGGGAATACCATTACCATGACAGGGTGTACCTGGTCTGCCATCAGGGAATACCATCACCATGACAGGGTGTACCTGGTCTGCCATCAGGGAATACCATCACCATGACAGGGTGTACCTGGTCTGTCATCAGGGAATACCATCACCATGACAGGGTGTACCTGGTCTGTCATCAGGGAATACCATCACCATGACAGGGTGTACCTGGTCTGTCATCAGGGAATACCATCACCATGACAGGGTGTACCTGGTCTGCCATCAGGGAATACCATCACCATGACAGGGTGTACCTGGTCTGTCATCAGGGAATACCATCACCATGACAGGGTGTACCTGGTCTGCCATCAGGGAATACCATTACCATGACAGGGTGTACCTGGTCTGCCATCAGGGAATACCATTACCATGACAGGGTGTACCTGGTCTGTAACAATGTTTTAGGTACGTGGCACATTGACGTTTAAATAAATGACTGGAGCCAGAGCATCACAGGGTTTCCAATGGGTTGTTGTCTTCCCACAATGCATCACTACCGTGCCCCCAGTTCAACTATATGGGGCCAACATATCTGATGCTGTATGACATGCTATACAAATCTGTAACCACATGGGGGCGCTGTCTGTACCCACATGGTGGCGCTGTCTCCCTGGCTCCAATGCTCAGTCAAGTTCCTTAGAAATGAATTGATATTTTTGGTTTGAACCAGTATGTGCGTCTGACACAAACACTTATGCATGCGTAGTGCCGGCAAAAGTTTGGTGTTTGCCTGTTCTCTGTTGACAGATGTAGTGTGGTTCTCTGTTGACAGGTGTAGTGTGGTTCTCTGTTGACAGGTGTAGTGTGGTTCTCTGTTGACTGGTGTAGTGTGGTTCTCTGTTGACAGGTGTAGTGTGGTTCTCTGTTGACAGATGTAGTGTGGTTCTCTGTTGACAGGTGTAGTGTGGTTCTCTGTTGACTGGTGTAGTGTGGTTCTCTGTTGACAGGTGTAGTGTGGTTCTCTATTGACAGGTGTAGTGTGGTTCTCTGTTGACAGTTGTAGTGTGGTTCTCTGTTGACAGGTGTAGTGTGGTTCTCTGTTGACAGGTGTAGTGTGGTTCTCTATTGACAGGTGTAGTGTGGTTCTCTGTTGACAGTTGTAGTGTGGTTCTCTGTTGACAGGTGTAGTGTGGTTCTCTGTTGACAGGTGTAGTGTGGTTCTCTATTGACAGGTGTAGTGTGGTTCTCTATTGACAGGTGTAGTGTGGTTCTCTGTTGACAGGTGTAGTGTGGTTCTCTGTTGACAGATGTAGTGTGGTTCTCTGTTGACAGATGTAGTGTGGTTCTCTGTTGACAGATGTAGTGTGGTTCTCTGTTGACAGATGTAGTGTGGTTCTCTGTTGACAGGTGTAGTGTGGTTCTCTGTTGACAGGTGTAGTGTGGTTCTCTGTTGACTGGTGTAGTGTGGTTCTCTGTTGACAGGTGTAGTGTGGTTCTCTGTTGACAGATGTAGTGTGGTTCTCTGTTGACAGGTGTAGTGTGGTTCTCTGTTGACTGGTGTAGTATGGTTCTCTGTTGACAGGTGTAGTGTGGTTCTCTATTGACAGGTGTAGTGTGGTTCTCTGTTGACAGTTGTAGTGTGGTTCTCTGTTGACAGGTGTAGTGTGGTTCTCTGTTGACAGGTGTAGTGTGGTTCTCTATTGACAGGTGTAGTGTGGTTCTCTATTGAAAGGTGTAGTGTGGTTCTCTGTTGACAGATGTAGTGTGGTTCTCTGTTGACAGATGTAGTGTGGTTCTCTGTTGACAGATGTAGTGTGGTTCTCTGTTGACAGATGTAGTGTG
>CM055750.1:14701808-14716808 GCA_029465975.1 Dallia pectoralis
GTATTATCTGCAACTGACAGGGGAAGAGAGAGTGGAGAGAGAACATGTGGAAAGTGAGGGAGGGTGAGAGAAGAGAGAGAGAGAAGCAAGGGAGAGTGGGGTGAGAGAAAAGAGAGAGAGAAGGAAGGGAGAGTGGGGTGAGAGAAGGGAGGGAGAGTGGGGTGAGAGAAGAGAGAGAGAAGATGACTCTGGGATGGGGGCGTTGTCTTATAATGATTCTGGAATGGGGGCGTTGTCTTATAATGTCTCTGGGATGGGGGCGTTGTCTTATAATGACTCTGGGATGGGGGCGTTGTCTTATAATGACTCTGGGATGGGGGCGTTGTCTTATAATAACTCTGGGATGGGGGCGTTGTCTTATAATGACTCTGGGATGGGGGCGTTGTCTTATAATGTCTCTGGGATGGGGGCGTTGTCTTATAATAACTCTGGGATGGGGGCGTTGTCTTATAATGACTCTGGGATGGGGGCGTTGTCTTATAATGACTCTGGGATGGGGGCGTTGTCTTATAATGACTCTGGGATGAGGGCGTTGTCTTATAATGACTCTGGGATGGGGGCGTGGGTCAAGAGTACGTAGTACTGGGGCTTGTCTCAAACTGCAGCCCTGTGTGTCATACAGCAGGTCACATGTGAGAACTACAGCCCTGTGTGTCATACAGTAGGTCACATGTGAGAACTACAGCTCTGTGTGTCATACAGTAGGTCACATGTGAGAACTACAGCTCTGTGTGTCATACAGTAGGTCACATGTGAGAACTACAGCTCTGTGTGTCATACAGTAGGTCACATATGAGAACTACAGCTCTGTGTGTCATACAGTAGGTCACATGTGAGAACTACAGCTCTGTGTGTCATACAGTAGGTCACATATGAGAACTACAGCTCTGTGTGTCATACAGCAGGTCACATATGAGAACTACAGCTCTGTGTGTCATACAGCAGGTCACATATGAGAACTACAGCTCTGTGTGTCATACAGTAGGTCACATGTGAGAACTACAGCTCTGTGTGTCATACAGTAGGTCACATGTGAGAACTACAGCCCTGTGTGTCATACAGTAGGTCACATGTGAGAACTACAGCTCTGTGTGTCATACAGTAGGTCACATGTGAGAACTACAGCTCTGTGTGTCATACAGTAGGTCACATATGAGAACTACAGCTCTGTGTGTCATACAGTAGGTCACATGTGAGAACTACAGCCCTGTGTGTCATACAGTAGGTCACATATGAGAACTACAGCCCTGTGTGTCATACAGTAGGTCACATGTGAGAACTACAGCTCTGTGTGTCATACAGCAGGTCACATATGAGAACTACAGCTCTGTGTGTCATACAGTAGGTCACATATGAGAATTACAGCTCTGTGTGTCATACAGTAGGTCACATATGAGAACTACAGCTCTGTGTGTCATACAGTAGGTCACATATGAGAACTACAGCCCTGTGTGTCATACAGTAGGTCACATGTGAGAACTACAGCCCTGTGTGTCATACAGTAGGTCACATGTGAGAACTACAGCCCTGTGTGTCATACAGTAGGTCACATGTGAGAATTACAGCCCTGTGTGTCATACAGCAGGTCACATATGAGAACTACAGCTCTGTGTGTCATACAGTAGGTCACATATGAGAACTACAGCTCTGTGTGTCATACAGTAGGTCACATATGAGAACTACAGCTCTGTGTGTCATACAGCAGGTCACATGTGAGAACTACAGCCCTGTGTGTCATACAGTAGGTCACATATGAGAACTACAGCCCTGTGTGTCATACAGCAGGTCACATGTGAGAACTACAGCCCTGTGTGTCATACAGTAGGTCACATATGAGAACTACAGCCCTGTGTGTCATACAGTAGGTCACATATGAGAACTACAGCTCTGTGTGTCATACAGCAGGTCACATGTGAGAACTACAGCCCTGTGTGTCATACAGCAGGTCACATGTGAGAACTACAGCTCTGTGTGTCATACAGTAGGTCACATGTGAGAACTACAGCCCTGTGTGTCATACAGTAGGTCACATGTGAGAACTACAGCCCTGTGTGTCATACAGCAGGTCACATGTGAGAACTACAGCCCTGTGTGTCATACAGTAGGTCACATATGAGAACTACAGCTCTGTGTGTCATACAGTAGGTCACATATGAGAATTACAGCTCTGTGTGTCATACAGCAGGTCACATATGAGAACTACAGCTCTGTGTGTCATACAGTAGGTCACATATGAGAATTACAGCTCTGTGTGTCATACAGCAGGTCACATATGAGAACTACAGCCCTGTGTGTCATACAGCAGGTCACATATGAGAATTACAGCTCTGTGTGTCATACAGCAGGTCACATATGAGAACTACAGCTCTGTGTGTCATACAGTAGGTCACATATGAGAATTACAGCTCTGTGTGTCATACAGCAGGTCACATATGAGAACTACAGCTCTGTGTGTCATACAGTAGGTCACATATGAGAATTACAGCTCTGTGTGTCATACAGCAGGTCACATGTGAGAACTACAGCCCTGTGTGTCATACAGCAGGTCACATGTGAGAATTACAGCTCTGTGTGTCATACAGTAGGTCACATGTGAGAACTACAGCCCTGTGTGTCATACAGTAGGTCACATATGAGAACTACAGCCCTGTGTGTCATACAGCAGGTCACATGTGAGAACTACAGCCCTGTGTGTCATACAGCAGGTCACTGAGAGTTTAGCCTACAGACATTTCCAAATCCACAGCAGAGACAGCTGGGTTTATTTAAAGAACACACACAGGAAGTTACGCCTACCGAGCACACATCTGAAAAATGCTGTGATTATGGGCTGTCCTAGCATGGTCTGTTCAGGGAGAAACCTGTGTGATAGAAGGTTGTCCAGGCAACAAGCTGACAGACAGGGTCTCCCAATCTTCAAGTCCCCCAGACAAGGTCTACCTACTCCTCAGTATAATTAGGTGAAGGAGACTAACTGGACAATTAACTCTTGTTTCTTCAGGACTTCTGGCTCTGAAGAACTCTGTTCACTTGTCCCCACCGAAGCACTCCACCACAGCCACGGAACAAGAGCAGGAGCTTATGAAGGTCCCGGACCCGGGGTCACACAGACAGGAGGTGATCGGAGGGGAGGCGCCAGAGGGACAGGAGGAAGAGGAGGAAGAGGAGACAAGCGGAGCCATGACTATCTCGGAGCTGGTGTACAGCCCCTGTGCCAGCATGCTGCCCACGCCGGTGGATGACAGCCAGGGAGGGGTGGACCGGCTGTTCCAGAGCCCCATCCAGAGCCCGGTGCCCCTGCTGAGAGAGCTGCACGCCGACCCGGATATCCAGGCACAGCTGCTGGCCGAGAGGGTCCGTGACCGCGCCTTCCAGCGTGCGCGCGTGGCCGGGAGAAACATGCTGGGCGGCGGGCTCCGCCTCCTGACGAGGAACGACACGGTGAACGGTTACGTGCTGAGCGTCGTCCGTCTTGTCTCCGTGGTGACAGGTGTGATCATGATCGCCGTGCCGATGCTGCTGCTGCTGCTGGAGTCGGACATTGACGTGTCATTCCTCCGCGAGATCCGCCAGACGCCGGAGTTTCAGCAGTTCCACTACGAGTACTACTGCCCCCTGCGGCGCTGGTTACTCTGTAAGATCAGTACGTTCATGGAGAGACTGGCGTGGGACTGAGGAGAAGAGGAGAAGAGGAGTGGACACAATGCAGACCAGAAGGAGGAGATCTGGGTCACAGATGCTTTCAGGCATTAATGTATCTCTCTGCTCACTAATGATGCTGGAAAAAAGCTGACGGTCGTAGGTTGTAATTGGACCTTGTTCTTCAAGTCAGTCTCTGGAGCTAATTTGATTGGCTGTAGAGACTGTCAATAATGATGGAGTGGGAAATTAGGAGGGAGGTCAGTAATGGGGTTCCCCCTGTATTGAACCGCTGGTCACATAACGGTCACAGCCTATAGGTACTAATGTATATTTACAAAATAATACCAATACGAATAATACATCGTTTAAGTTATTTTTAGTGTTTTGTAAATTTTTACGTGACGCAGGTATTTCAGGAATTTTTCAGTCAGAGGATCTACTTTAACTTATTTAAACAGGCTTATTGAAGCAATGGGGTTGGGGTCAAAGTTAGCTATTTTTAAAGACTACCGTCATTAAACTTGACTTGTAGCATCGTGGGTTTTACTACAAAGATATCTAGCACAATCTTTTACAACGCAGACAAACTGTTTCAGATTCTCTGATGTCATTGGAGTCAGACGGCACAGGTCATGTTTCCTGCCTGCCAAGTCCAAGTCCTGTTGGTGTTAAATAAATGCCATCAAAGTTTAGGTCGGTCCCCTGGCTGGTGAGTTGGTCAGAGTTTTAGTAGAAACGTTGTCTCATGTCAGCAACAGTGAAATATTTCCAACGGTCAGCCTTAACTGAAATGCCAGACGATTAAAATAAATGATTTCCTGCCAGTCAATTAAGATGGCTGACCAATAAGATCATAGATTAGTAGCAAAACAAATTACAGTTCCGTCCTGGCTTGAATGAGAATGACATTCAACTGTCAGTATTACAAAGAGGAGAATTTTGATCTAAAAATGTGGATTTTTTCTCAGGAAAGGAAAGGTGCAAATAGAAATGACCTGAACGAACACAATAGCGATAATCTTCTATCGTAATCACAAACATCTGTGATAATTAGATAACCTTTAATGAACTCATCGTATCTCAACTGGTTTGTAGTCATACATGTCTAGTTATATTCTGTTTCTCACTGTGTACTCTAACACACCACCTTCCAATACTTCAGTACTCTGGTGTCAACGTACTACGCTTGTGAGCAACAAGATGTTTTACTCATAACATTATAAATATATGTTGTCATTTTTTTAACATTCACAGTGGGACTAAGGAGGCAGTTCCGCTCTTGCACTGACTCCAGATCAGCTCCAGCCAACCTAAGGGCCCAAAGTGAAACCATAAAGCTGCATGATTGCATATTTTTGAACGGGACCGACTGTCCCTGAGACCTGTATGTTTAAGGTCATGTACGGGACTGACATGTACATATGTACAGACAGATCTGTCCTAGGAACTGTGCTTAATTTGTACGCTACAACCAGGGCCGACTCTAGCCTTTTTGGGGCCCAAATGGAAAATATGAGCCGGTCCTGGCAACAACCAAACTACCCACCTAAACCTCGGCCACTAGGGCTAGCCTCATCTCATAGGTTACCATGGAGATCTGAACATCAGCCTGCATGCCTTCGTCTAAAAATACTGTTAGATAGAGAAAAGCCTTTGATGACACTCTTCCTGTGAAGTCTTTTCCTCATGTGGGCCACCTTCTCTCTGAGATCATCTGAGATAGACATCCATTATTCTGGGGCAAACCGAAGCTGGAGCTGAGAACAGCACTGAGCCGCGATGCGTGAGTTGTAGAAGAGTTTACAGAATAAATTCATCAGGAGGTCGCTGGGGTCAATTGGTGTCAGCCTGAGCAATTAACCAATCAGGTGTTGAGCTGAAATACATGAATGAAACCAGGTATATAGCCAAGTTAGCAGGATGCTTTTATTTTAAAGCCAATACATGTAATACTGTAGTTTGAGGCGTAGGGACTGTTGCCCATTTGGAATTACACCTGTCTGTGTTTATGATGAAAGCTAGATGCTAATAACCTGACCTGAAGTAGAACAGGAAGTGAACAGGAAGCTGACACCTGACCTCATGGCCATGTTGTTGATGATGTCAGCGCGGATTCCAACGTCATGTTAGCCAGGCCAGATAATACTCACTGTGGTTTTACCACAGCATGGGGTTCAAACACCCGATAAAACCGTAGCATAACCCTCTGTAGCTAATATCGCTTCCTCACAGCCTGTTATGTTTCTCAGCGGAGAAACGTCCCGTGACGACGCTCTTATATCCGAGCCACAGAACACAGCGAGTGCGTTTCGAGCGTTTATCTGTGTTCAGAAGGACTTAGACGAGGAACCCCGTCTGTGATGACTCGCCAACGTCTCACTGCAAGTTGACATGCAATTTATACTGTGCTGATTTGGCTTTCAAGATATCTGCACTATTACTGTGATTCTTGAAAGGAACGTGCGGTTCATATAGGAGAGAAGATGTCATATCACCCACACGATACACGGAACACGTGTGTGACACACATATGCAAATCGGAGGTGATGCATTTACATACGAAACACAGATATTTGCAGAAGAACTGAGTGGATTGAAAAAAGCCATGGCGAAAGGATAGAGAAGTGCAGATTGTATTCGCGGCTCGAGACATTACGTGGGATCTGACCGATGACGCCATTTTCTAGATAATTTAGATGTTAAATGGGCATGTGACGTGTTTTTGCACGAATAGCAGCATTACCTTCCGTAGCTGTTTGTTGTTAGCAGTTTATATGGTTTTTGTTATTCGGTTTCTTTAAAAACCACTCTGGGAGTAATTTACAAAAAAGGAGTTTCCAGCCCGTTTCAGCATCGCTGAAACACAAAGCCTTATGATCTTTGTAAAGTCAATTTTGAATATTTGTATGTTCAAAGAAAACATGGTTTGTTTTATATGTTAATATTGACACAATAAAGACCCTTAATGAATACATCAAAATCTGACATTTCTGCCCACTGATTTTGCCCACTGATTTCTGCCCACTGATTTTGCCCACTGATTCTTCCAACTGATTTCTGCCCACTGATTCTGCCCACTGGATTCTGCCCACTGATTTCTGCCCACTGATTCTTCCCACTGATTTCTGACCACTGATTTCTGACCACAGAACCACTCGGGGTAGATATTAAATACATGATGCCTGGTTACCCAGTTCCTCTGTAACTCCATACGCAGGTGTTAATGGTGGTGTCAGTTAAAGACCGTAAGTGTTTAAATAGAGATTAAAAACACATTAATTATCTGAACATCACACGTGTTTAGAAATGAATATATTATTATTTCTTTTTTACAAAAGATTTGTGTAGAATACATATGTAAGCATACCGTTTAATATGCATGTGTCACTATGGCAACAAAAGTCACGCCCTGCGGTGGGTAAAGCAGTCCCCAGCGGTGAGTGTCTGCGTCGTTTCTATAGCAACGTTTGTGTTAGCAACACAGCAGCCGAAAGACTGGAAAGAATCCGGAGAAAGAAGGTATTCAAACTGAAAAGGTAAATGTTTAAATGGCTTACTTCTTTTTTAGTGAGTGTGTGTGTGTGTATATTTATATATATATATATATATATTGTTCTGTTGTCAGGTGCATAGACTGCCATGTTCATTCATGTACGTTCTGTCATTTATTTTTCAGTATGGGGGCTGACGATGTGCCCAAGACAAGCATTGTTAGGACGGCACAGTGCTAATAGAGACAGGGTCAGAGGTTATAGTTCACAGGAAGGGCATGGAGACAGCACCAGGGGCTAATAGTGTGGAGAACCGGCTGACTCTGGATCTGGGTGTTTTGGAGGACTCCGACCTCACTGAGCAGCAGAAGCTTCGTTGTGTGTTGGACTGGACTTGGGGCTTCCTCGGGACCACACAGCCAGGGAACCATCTGAACACACAGGGGAGACCTGCCGGTACCGTCCTGCATCTCAGCTCCAATTCATCTGGACCTGATGTCCATGGAGACCCAGCTGGGACCATACACAATGTTGTCAAAAGCGTGGTCAAAGAAGCCCTGGTGAACCAGGGAAAGCAGCTGAGCAGGGCACCATACCCTACCCAACTGCCCAGCCATACACCCTCCCTACCACATAGCTGTGGTGTGTTTTCGGGGCCCGAGTTTTGGCAGAGCCCAAGGCATGGAGAGACGGTCCTGTCTTCAGGGCAACAAGGGCACACTGATATCTGCCATGGCCAACACATTCTCCCTGATCCCGGTGACCATTCAATAGAACAGACTACACACACACAGGACCTCTCTCAGCCTGTCCAGAGAAGTGGGTCTATCATCGGTAAGATCCGCAGACACGCTCAAGTTGGACCGGGTTTCTCCAGAACCCACCGTCACATATCATTAGATTCAAGAGAAGCGGGTGGTGATGTGGGCAGGAGAGAGGACATCGTTTTGGGAGTGCAGGACCTCGAGGAGAAGGTTCTGGTGCTGGAAGAGAGCGACCTGCTAACACGTCTCGATATCACACGTGATGGATCCGTCGGCGTGGAAACGGAGATTGATCATTTAGAGACGCCGGCCCAAAGCCGTAACACAGAAGGCCTGAGTGTTTATGAGAAGTACCGGCTGTATGTGTCCCATTTGGATCACCTCCGAACTGAGCAGAACCAAACACCTGCTTACTCCACAACACCACCTGCAGACCAGCTACCCGGGTCCTCTGAACGACCCGTCAGCGCTCCTGCTAAACTGGGTGCTAAGCAACCGGTCCAGCAGGACAATAAGGACACACAAGCTCCATTTGAGACTTCGGAGGTGAAGAATGGAAGAGGTGAAGGGATATAAAGAAGCAATTATATACAGAAGCATAGAAATACTGAGCCATGATAGACTTACACAGTCTGCACAGAGTCTACACAGAATCTACACACAGTCTACACACAGCTCACACACAGTCTACACACTGTCCACAGACAGCTGACACACAGTCTACATACATTCTACACACAGTCTAAACACAGTTTACACCGAGTCCACTCACAGCTCACACTCAGCTCTTTCCCAGTAAAAGCACTGTTTATATTCGTATGTGTGTGTTCATTGATTAGCGCCGTGGCCCAGAAGCAGCGGAGCTCAACCCCGTGTAAGGGACCAGGCTCGTGTCAAAGGTCGCGGTCGTACATGGAGGTTTTGGGAAAGGTCAAGCCTCGCCTGGTCAACCTTCACTCACGGTGAAGTGCTGCCACGGTAACGGCAATAGTTTATTGTATTATAATTAATTACATACGAATTACGTATGGTCTAATTTACTAACTGAATTCTGTTGCACATTTATGGAGTCACACTGCCCTCTGTAGACTCACAGCAGTACTGCACTGTATGCATTTATGGAGTCACACTGCCCTCTGTAGACTCACAGCAGTACTGCACTGTATGCATTTTGGAGTCACACTGCCCTCTGTAGACTCACAGCAGTACTGCACTGTATGCATTTTGGAGTCACACTGCCCTCTGTAGACTCACAGCAGTACTGCACTGTATGCATTTTGGAGTCACACTGCCCTCTGTAGACTCACAGCAGTACTGCACTTTATGCATTTTGGAGTCAAACTGCCCTCTGTAGACTCACAGCAGTACTGCACTGCTGTATGCATTTTGGAGTCACACTGCCCTCTGTAGACTCACAGCAGTACTGCACTGTATTCATTGCTTCCCAGACTGTTTCAAAAGTCAGTTCTTGTTTTTCTCCCACAGTTTGCTTCCACCAGAATACACTCACTACTGTACGTTCTGGGTTCTGGATGAGTGCATCTGTAATACGTGTCACTAACATCTCCCTGTCTCACGCCGGCTGAAGGTCTCACCTCCCCAGCAGACGAGAATCAGGTACAGATCTGGTGTCCAAACGGATGTCTGAATGTTCTCGCTCTGGACCCAGACCACCACATATCCCAGTGGGTGAGTACAGAAGATACATGTAAAACTTGGCATTTAACAGGGGTATATAGACTTCATCAACCATATCCGTACTAAGCTTTTCAAATGTAAACCCTCTTTAGAGACGCCAGTGAATATCCACAAAAACTGTCCTAGGATCAGAGGAACACGACTAGCAGTAAGATTTATTTCCACTCTGATAATTGCTGTTTCATTTCTAACTACTAAATAGTTAAACAGCTCAGCACTCGTTTTGTACATATGTGATGTTAGAGTTGTGGTACCAGCAGCTGTAGTCAATATGGGACATTATTTTTGTACCAATACATTTAAATACATTTAGTATATTATGTTACATACAGGTTCCATGAGGTGAAAATATCACTCACAGACATTGTGAGAAATATTATAATGCTCTGTTTATTTAAGAGTTGTTGATGAATGGGGGTTATTACGTTTGGGAAACTGCATGATGTCACAAGGTCAGTTTGATTCAAATTGACCAATGACTATTCATCTAGTAAACGGGCGGGATCTAGACCACCATATCAGCCATCAAGGTCAGTCTGGGCAAATATCTTAAAATATGTTCCTAACGTTCACACGATCTGACTACGGGCCAGGTTAGTATTTTCGATTTATAGTAAATGATAATGATACCAAAAGTAAAAAAACAAACATTATTGAACACAATAGACCCGATTATAAAAATCTATAATCTAAAAGCCTAGTCAGGAACCTTTAGTTGCTTACTCTGGTGTGTTTCTATTACACACGTAGTTAGGGGTGTCCACTCCCTCCTTCAGCCCGTAGGGGGCGATGTACCGTGGCTGTCTCTACCTGAAGAGGTGTGGCTGTCCGTTCTGACTTTTCTGCCGCACAGAGATCTGTCCACCGTTGCCCAGGTGTGCCTGCTGTTGCTCAGACTGACCAATGATCACACCCTGTGTAAGTCTAAGGAACTGAACCAATGTGTGTGTGTGTGTGTGTGTGTGTGTGTGTGTGTGTGTGTGTGTGTGTGTGTGTGTGTGTGTGCGTGTGTACGTGTCTCGATGTAGGACATACCACACCATGGGCAAACAGATACTCAGAGCTGCGACGTATTACGCTCTCATAATAACTAAACACACAAACACACTCACAAGCAGCTGTTGATGACAGTAGAAATTAATCTACATCCATTCCTCTTCAGGGCAAGTTGTTCGAGTAGAAAACAGCTTCCTGCTCACGGACCAATGGCTGAGCAGTGTGGGCGGGCGTAACCCTCGAAGCCTGACTATCTACAGGTGCAGCGGATCGTCAATCACCACTGCTGGTCTCAAAGAGTTTTTCAAACGGAGTCACACCTCTCTGATGGTAGGCCTATCCTGTCCTCCACTAATAAGTCACAGCATTATGAGCTCCAGATTCAGTTCCGATGCACAAACACACGCTCTGTGTATCGAAATCCACCTCAGATGGCCGATTATCCTGTCTACTGCATGTTGATAGGTTGTCTACAGTGTGGAGGTTGTGTTGTGCTTGCGGGTGATTGGCTCTCTGGCTACAGGAGCTAAACGTGATAAGCTGTATCGGCACCAGTCTCCATGGTGACCTGATGCTGACTCTGAGTGGTCGATACTGCGATCACATGACTGCTGTGGACGTCAGCTGGAGCGGAGCGACTGACCTGGGCATCAAGGCACTGACTGATAACTGCACTGGGTGGGTATTGGTTCTATAACACACACACATGCACACACACACTGTACATGTGTATATCCATTTAGTGATATGTGTCTCTCCCAGCAGACTGAAGACTGTCATTGTCAACGGTTGCCAGGTTACAGATGAAGCCTTAAATACCCTGGTCATGAGACACAGAGAGAGGTGAGTGTGTGAGTGTGTGAGTGTGTGAGCGTGTATCTGTGTAAAGGTCATCAAGCTGCATTGCTTCACACACTGCTCCACTGCTCCACTGCTCCACTTCTCCACTGCTCCACTGCTCCACTGCTCCACTTCTCCACTGCTCCACTGCTCCACTGCTCCACTGCTCCACTGCTCCACTGCTCCACGCTCCACTGCTCCACTGCTCCAATGCTCCACTTCTCCACCGCTCCACCGCTCCACTGCTCCACTGCTCCACTTCTCCACTGCTCCACTGCTCCACTGCTCCACTTCTCCACTGCTCCACTTCTCCACTGCTCCACGCTCCACTGCTCCACTGCTCCACTGCTCCACTGCTCCAGTGCTCCACTGCTCCACTTCTCCAGTAGTAGTTCTACCCTTCAAAACAAACCATCCTGTGTCATCTAATCAAACCACTAAGCTGAAATATGGATGTTAAAGATCAGGGAGGTTGTTTCACACATCTATCTATATGTGTGTGTGTGTGTGTGTGTGTGTCAGTCTGTGCAGGCTAGAGGTGTTTGGCTGCCTGTCTATCAGTCCATTCTGTCTGGGTAGAGTGTCTGAACTGTGTCCTGGTCTGGAGGCTTTGAACATTGGTCAGGTCCCAAAGGTCACTCATGCTTGTTTGACCCTGGTGACATCACGACTAAAACACCTCCACACGCTGAACCTGACTGGCCTCCATGCAGTAAGCCTCTATATGTTTGTGTTTATCTTTGTGTTTAGGTGTATGTTAATGTTATGGATCTTTAGGCTTTCTAAAGGCACTGCATTAGTATGTGTGCACATTCACCTATTTTTGTCACTCCACAGGTGAGCGATAACACAGTTCACCAGGTCCTCCAGCATTGCGCTGACCTCCAGAGTCTGACCCTCAGCTTCTGCCCTGGAGTCACTGACCTGAGCATGCATCACCTCGCCAGCCACGCCCCCCACATCAGGTACAATTATGAGCCACGCCCCCACATCAGGTACAAGTTACGAGCCACGCCCCCCACATCAGGTACATCAGGTACAAGTTACGAGCCACGCCCCCAACATCAGATACAAGTTACGAGCCACGCCCTCAACATCCGTCGGCCAATCCGTCAGACAGCCAGTCACTATTTTCACTCAAATTCATATGCACTAATGTTTCCTTGTGTGTGTGTGTGTGTCTGCATGCTTGTGTGTGTCTGTGTCAGGTTGCTGGATGTAAGTGGCTGTTGTAAGGTGAGTGATTCAGGTGTTAAGGCCGTGGCTGTTTCCTGTAGACGTCTGCAGCACCTGGATCTGAGCTCCACCGCCACGGCAACCAGAGGGTAGGTTCAATCATCTACCAAAGCGTTTAATTTAGTGTGTGTATGGGGGGGCAGTGTGTGTAACTGTGTGTGTGTGTGTTTGTGTCTGACAGAGTGAACCTGTTGGCAAACTACTGCAGTACTCACCTCCTGACCGTCAAACTGAGCTCCTGCCAGATCAAACGAGAGGCCATCCATAAACTCTGCAGGCACTGCAAAAAGTAAAACCAAAGACCGTTTTGTGAGGTGTGGGGTGTGTGAGGTGTGGGGTGTGTGAGGTGTGCGGTTTGTGAGGTGAGGGGTGTGTGAGGTGGGGGTTTGTGAGGTGTGTGAGGTGTGAGGTTTGTGAGGTGAGGGGTGTGTGAGGTGTGGGGTTTGTGAGGTGTGCGGTTTGTGAGGTGTGGGGTGTGTGAGGTGTGGAGTGTGTGAGGTGTGCGGTTTGTGAGTTGGGGTGTGTGTGAGGTTGGGGGGTGTGGGGTTAGTGAGGTGTGGGGGTTAGTGAGGTGTGGGGTGAGGGGTGTGTGAGGTGGGGGTTAGTGAGGTGTGGGGTGAGTGGTGTGTGAGGTGGGGGTTAGTGAGGTGTGAGGTTTGTGAGGTGAGGGGTGTGTGAGGTGTGGGGTTTGTGAGGTGTGCGGTTTGTGAGGTGTGGGGTGTGTGAGGTGTGCGGTTTGTGAGGTGGGGTGTGTGTGAGGTGGGGGGGTGTGAGGTGGGGGGTGAGGTTGGGGGGTTAGTGAGGTGTGGGGTGAGGGGTGTGTGAGGTGGGGGGTTAGTGAGGTGTGGGGTGAGGGGTGTGTGAGGTGGGGGGTTAGTGAGGTGTGGTGAGGGGTGTATGAGGTTTGTTTGTACATCTGTTCCATTACACCTTCTCCCATTCTCTCCTAACACTCTCTCTCTCTTCTTCTGTCTGTCTCCCTAACTCTTTTTTTTCTCTCTCTCTCCACCTGTCTCTCTCTTTACCTCTCTCTCTCTCCACCTGTCTCTCTCTCTCTCTCTCCACTTGTCTCTCTCTTTCTCTCTCTCTCTCTCTCTCTCTCTCTTCTCTCTCTAGGTTGAAGGTCCTACACCTTTATGGCTGTGCCTACATCCCCACTGAGAAAGAGATCCGAGAAATCAATTCCACTGTTAAACTTTACCCACAGATTTAACACACACACATTAATATTTAATAGACCTCAGCGATCATCAATGAAGGACACCAGTAGGTTTGCAGATCACCTGGTCCATCCAGATCCGACTAGACACTTTGGCTGAAGACTCCATGCTCAGCTCCTTCATCACAGTCTGGACCGGGTGTGTGTGTCCTCACCAAAACATCGCTGTGTCTCCTCAGGAACCGTCTCCCCCAGAGATACCAGCAGGTCTACCCCAGTCTTATCCATGTACCACCACCTGGTTACCAGCTGCACTAAACTGGTATCCCATACTGGAACTTTACATAGCAATTAAAATCTATTAAATGATTATTAATAAATGAATGTATATGATAATGTTGCCACTCTTATCCATTTGTCTATGTATCCATCTTCATAAAATATATGTCAACTTACGTGTTTTCACTAATAGCATCAGTGAAGTGTTTGGATATAAGCTCAAATAAAACAGATTTAGGAGGAAACATGATATATTATTACAATGTGTGCGGTATTGGTATGGGCATGGGTGAGTGTGTGTGATAGACGGAGCATCATTAGTCGTCCCCTGGATCAGATGGTTTATCCCAGTGTGGTGCTCCGTCATATGGTATCAGCTGGTCGCGGTTAGGAAACCATATGCGACTGGGATTTAGATGTGGTCTAACAGTGATATAGTGATGTTAATTACAGGTTGTCCACGGAGCAGAGCATCACCATGGAAACTGGGGTTTTCCGACCGTGTTTTTGAGGTGCATTTTATTCTATCGATTACAGGTTATTGTGTTACTGCACCTGGACGGACGCCCGGGAGGTGTGGTCACCTGGTATACAGGGACTGTCACATGACACAACCCTCATTAGTAAATATCAGCTCCAATACGCTTCTGGAAATATTTACCAGCTTCATATCTGCCGGGGACTTCCATAAAGGCGCAACAGGACCTGGATCTAAATAGTCTGGAAGGAACTTATTAAACCGTTGATAGTTTATATCTCCATACGGGTCCTTTATTCCGGAAGCAGATTATTTTATCGGTATCTCCTCTCTTATAAGCCATTATTATTATTGTTATTAACATGAATATGGACAGGAGCAGACTGTGTTCTCTGTTTAATTCCTGTGATGTGGATC